>JAEMWC010001368.1:127500-132500 GCA_016490735.1 Pachyseris speciosa | reverse complement strand
ACAGCAAAAAGAGAAGATATCGGGTCTGGGTACGATTTCAAAGAACAAAAAGTGATACCACCTTATAATTTCATAAAGAGAAAATATAACTTGTATTTACCTTCATGATTGAGGCCACCATAAATATCTGAAAAGGGGAAAAAGAGAATATGTCGGATCTAGACTCGATTCCAATAAAAAAATGAAAGAAAAAACTGGATGATAACACGTTGTAATTTTACGAAAAGTAACTCGCATTATTTAACTTCACTTTCAGACTTTCCTGGATTACACCAGGAAGTTCTGAAAGAGAAATAAAGAAGTTCAACCTTAAAGAATGAAGGTAAAACCAAATTACAATTTCGTCAAAAGCAAGCAAAAGTTGTATTTACCTTCAAGTAACAGGGCGGCAGGTTCTGGGATATCAGGTTCTGGGATGTTAGCTGGATTAATATCTGAAAAAGAAAGGGGAAAAACGCCTAAACCTAAGTTTCAATCGTTCCTGAACGTATCGAACAGCACTGAATTTCAGATTTGCCAGAAACACCAAAGTTGTACACCAAATCTTGTACTTACCTTCATGTTAGGGAGGGAATGCTTGAATGAAAACATTCAAGCATTCCCTCTCTTACATGAAGGTAAGTACAAAACGAAGATACAGGATCAAAAATGTAAGGAATGATACCACCAATACCACCAATGTCTTTATTAATATACTACAGAACGAAAGTCTGGAGAGGCTTCATTGAGCAAAGGTTGCATAGACGTGGGAAAAATTTTCCGCTAGCAGGACAAAATGCCGCATGCGTCGAACTATACTGAGATAAATGTCCCAGTTTAAAATGATTGCAACTGTGAGTACTGTACAACTGCCTTACGTACCTTTAAAATCAAATGGTGTTTTATCTCCGGCCATGAAAGGCAATACTGAAAACTGACCCATGTTCTCATTAAGCATCGGCAACTTTCCCTTGTGAACGTCTGAATTCCATCGGCGACGAGTGTTTGCTTTCTTTCTCTTATCAGACAGAGGTGGCGACCGCACCAGGCGGGAAAAGAGTCCCTTAGAAACTGTGGCCTAAACGAGGAGAGTTAAATTTTGATAATAATTTAATAAAACAACCAAAATAACCGAAATCCATTTTCTATGGTTTAAGTGTCGACGCATTTTGATTTCTATTTTTAATAGAAGAACTTTAATCAGATATAGATGTAACTTTCTTTGATTCTGAATCCAATTTTCTTAGCTTCGAAATGCCTCCTACACTATAGCAAGGACTCAAGATAAAGTCACACGGTAGTATTTTTAACATTGCTGCTGTGTGGAAAGTTGGTATCATGTAACCACACAGACAGCAATAACGAAACAATTTGTTTCGGTTTTTGATCAATAGTTAAGCGCGCACTAAGTTTTGCGACAGTTGCACTAGAGTTTAAAATTTTCTACGTCACCTTCATCAGTCCTAGTACATGCGCAAAAATGTTTAAATTTCAATAGCGCGCGCAATAGACCTCTTCAAGGTTTTTTCCGCCATCTTGTAGGGGGTGCAAAAACATTGGGGCGAGCGCGCGGCCAAGCATTCAAAACAATGGCGGACGATGCGATCAACACGACGGCTGTGTTACGTTCGTCTTTAAAAGCTTGCTTTGAGAACAGAGGTAACGAGAATAACAAGTAAACAGTCTTTACTTGTCGGCTGAACGTGAAGGTGGGCCTGAAATAGTTTCTGATGCCCAGGCAAGGCGAGGAAGTCCTCGAGAACACGGACTTCCTAAGCTTAACTGTAAGTTCGTTGAAGGATTTTTCTGGCTCTTTGTGGTGTTAAACTGCAGGGTATTCATTAGGCAACGGAGATCGGAGAATACTCCGGCTACTACGCAGACTTCTCCTGCTAAATTTCGCTTGCTCCCTGATAGAGCTTTGCCTTTTCATAATAATTCTCCTGTTACTTCACACTATTCTCCTCTTACTACAGTTCTTAATAAAAACCATTAAAAGCCCCTGCCATTTAAGCCCCTGGCTTTGGCCCAACTTATGATTACTTTGATAGAATTTTGTGTGGAATAAACAATAAACAAATAATAAAAAAAAATTAAAAAATTAAAAAAACCCTGAATATAACTGGCAAAAAAGCCGATCTCGTTGCTCGGACATTCAGTGCATACGAGCTCAATGTTCCAAAGAAGTTTTCTCATCAAGAAATTTATTCAAACCTAAAACTCAAATACAATTCAAGACTTTCGCACCACGGAATTGTTACAGATCCGAACTCCTTATCTGCTGAAGCATGGCAAAACAATATTCATGAATGGCTTGAAATCGATGATGGTAAACTGTTCAGTTTTTATATTTTACGAAAAAAAGCCGGCTGTGGATGTGGACTATATTGGGGTCTGTAAGGACCAGAAGGCCTACTCCTACTGGAGGAGTGGTTTTGTTGATACTGTTTATTTAGCGAAATGCCCTGTGAACAGTAAACTGTCATTTTTAAAAGGAAAAGTCTGCCCCTCACAAAGGATTCGGGATGATCCGCATGAAGTATGGTTTTGCACTGAAGGACCTAAGAGTGACAGTAGGATTGTTACGTCATGGAGCACTTACATAGCAGGGTCAGGAGAAACATATAGCCACGTCATTGCTTTACTTTATAAAGTAAACTATGCCTTTAAGAAACTACATTTCACCAGCTTGTACGAGTGTTCCGGAAGGATGGAACAAGGGAACAAAAAGAGAGGAAAACGTAAAGCTTGTGGGATGTGGCTGAAGTGACAAGGATACCTACAAATTAATGTGATCTGGTAAGCTGAAGCCACTGTAAGGCCACTCACATTAATTTGTGAAGTATCCTTATATGTGGGTACTTGAGCCTGGGTATTAGCTATTCCATGCTGCTGAGGCCTAAGAAGGCCGAAACAGCTGTCCATGGCTGCTAATGCTTGGGCTCAATCTTTGCTTTGGTAGATTTAAGGGGTAATGCCCGCTACCATGTGGTAGAGAAAGAGGCCATCAAAGCTTTCATGGCTGAGGTAGCCTATCAGCATGAAGGAGGTCTTGACCGTCTTGATGGGCTAAAAGAATGTGGCTTGTTCATAAGGGCAGACCACCCTAACGTCAGATTCTCTAGTTAAATGCTCAAACAGTATTGATATAATTTATAAACAGTAGGGTCGTCTTCGCAGGTGTCTGAAATCTCCGACAGTTCGTCTTCTGATTCAGAACCCCTTTTACGTTTAGGGCTGAGAGACCTTTCCCACACCTGTAGTCGATTTCGTTTACACGTTTTTGGTGTGTTGGATTGGAAATGCTCAGAAACCATCATAAACAAGGAAGGGTAATCTGTTTCGGGATTATCTGGCATTCGTTTTCCCTCAGGAAAATGGTTGGAGCAAACATAAGTGCCCTCCGCGCCCGTGCCCTGGCCACCTGCTTCCACCAAATTTCGGCCAATTTCTTGTCTTTAAGCCACTTGTGAAAGACCAGCTCCGCAAAGTGAGACCTTTCAACAATATAATCGGGATAAAGTTCGTCATTATCACAGTAACCGACTGCACACCAAGCATGTGAAGGCGTAGCAATCACGGGAAGTATTTCTCAGATAATAGGAATACAACGTTTAGCGAACTTACAGTTAAGCTTAGGAAGTCCGCGTTCTCGAGGACTTCCTCGCCTTGCCTGGGCATCAGAAACTATTTCAGGCCCACCTTCACGTTCAGCCGACAAGTAAAGACTGTTTACTTGTTATTCTCGTTACCTCTGTTCTCAAAGCAAGCTTTTAAAGACGAAGGTAGGACAGCCGTCGTGTTGATCGCATCGTCCGCCATTGTTTTTATTAATGCTTGACCGCGCGCTCGCCCCAATGTTTTTGCACCCCCTACAAGATGGCGGGAAAAACCTTGAAGAGGTCTATTCTTGGCTCCAGGGCTCTCACTTCTCCCAATGCCAGGCATGCGCAAAAGGGAAGAGCACGCGCAACCTCGTCCCCAGGGTCTTCTGGAGGTTCAAAATGGCGGGAAGCCCTGAAAACGAGGTTGACTCCAGGGCTCTCACTTCTCCCAATGCCAGACATGCGCAAAAGGAAGGAGCACGCGCAACCTCGTCCCCAGTCGTCCCCAGGGTCTTCTGGAGATTCAAAATGGCGGAAAGCCTTGAAAACGAGGTTGGAGCGCGCGCATGACATCACAATAGGGAGCTTTAGCAACGACGACGGCGACGGCAATGAAAACGTCACTTCAAAATAGAACTTCTCGTTTTTGTAACGCTTTCGCTATTATTCCAATTTGTTTAACTTGGAAAATACTGGCGAACTATTCAGGGACTAAATTGTTATGAACGCCGTTAAAGTAAAGAAAAAGAAAGAAAACTTTACAGTCACACGCTCCCGTTCTCGAGAAAACCTAAAATTTGGTCATTTCACGTTGTTGTTTTGTAGAGGACGGGAAAGAAATGTACCTAAATGTAAAACGCACGTGCAGAGCCATTGTTTTTGCTCATTAAGCCTATTGTTTTGTGACGTTCTCGTTGCCGTTGCCGTCGTCGTTGCTAAAGCTCCCTAATAGCTTTGCAGTTAAAAACCATATGAAAAATCAGCGGCACAAAACGCGCGATTTTCACACTCTTTTCGAAACATTGTTTACTATCTGAACTCCTCTTACCTGCTTCTTTGTATAAAAGCGCTTTGCGGGCTCCCGTTTTCCTAAGATTCCTCCCATAGTGAATGAATATTGCTTTTCTCAAACTAACTCTCGTACGAACCGGACTGCACATAAGTCACTATGGAAGTAAGAATTTTTATCAACATTCGCCCTTTTAAGTATAGAAATCCCATTGTTGAGTCATAGCGCGCGCCGTATAAAGAAAAGCGATGATTGGCTGAGAAAAATCTAGAGCAATTTAGGCACACGATCATCACGTGATCCCTTGCATCCTCGTTTCATTTTCACCTTCAAAAACGTTGGAACTTCGGGCATAAACGGAAAATTTAAAGAGTTAAACGTTTAACCAGTTGAGGTATAAGATTCTT
>JAEMWC010001368.1:17500-120000 GCA_016490735.1 Pachyseris speciosa | reverse complement strand
TGTTACAAGAGTATTCAAGATTTTGCCAGTTCCTGTTAAGTGGTGGTCATTGTTATACATGTAACTGCCAAGTAAATGGACCCGTGCCCCTTAGTAAAGTACACTGTAACACAGCTGTAAACATCACAATGTTATTTTAACAGCTCCTTTGTTGTTAATCTCAATGATTTTTAATGCTCTAAGGATCTGAAAGAAAAATTCAGAAAACAATGTATTATTACTGGTAGATGTTATTTAAAGCCAGTTTGCTTAGTTTAAACTGCTGGCAATGAATTTGGCCATTTTTTTTTTATTTCAAGGCAGAGCTTATCAGTTGATTTGATAACACTCCATCTATCTGTGTTTAGTGGTGGGCTGTTTGGTTGCCTTAGAAATGACTTAAACAGCCCTGTCAAAATGTGCCAGCAGCAGTCAATTATAATATTTTGCCCCTTACTTCACACTTGGCATTCTCTAGCAGGCAAAGGTCACTGGTGGTTGCTGCTTACTACTCCAGCTACAGCTGTATGCTGCCCACTACTACAAAACCTTTTGACAGGGTTGCTTAAAATAGAATATTTTTTTCCTGTTTTGAATGTCCCACTAAAGGGTAGGTGGAGGCCTTATGTACCACCTGGCAGGAAGAGGATGAGTGAGGGACTGAGAAGTAGACCAGCAAGAGCACAAGCATGCCTGTTTCTTATGAAATGAGGAAGAAAAGGTGTTTGCTCTTGATGGCTACGCTCACGCTCATACTGAAAATAAGAAACTACTATGACACTCATAGCAACTAAAATTGTCCGAAATTTCTGTTCAGAAATCTAGGAAAGAATGTTTTGACATCCTTATGACTCAAGTTCAAATGTCAAAAGCCATTAAAAATCTCACGCATTTAAAGAAACTTGATGGTACATTAATGCATTTGCATATAATTATGTATTTCTAAATAAATAGTTCCATGCAGGTTGGGTGTAAAGTGTTGCTCAGTTGTCCAATAAAAAACATTTCATGGCTCAAGCAGTCAAATTTATTGCGGCATTTCTTCAAAATAAAGAACTTGTCTCCAGATTTTCAGAAAATGTTTGATGTTTGTCATGCCAATAGTAGATCTTTTGTGTTATTCAATGCATTGATGTAAGTGCCGGCAACTTAAACCAACACTTAGCACCCAATCTGACACAATCTGTGAAAAAACCTATTTAAATGACTGAATATATGAAAATCATATAATTATTTGAATTGAGGATTAAAGAATCAAGATGTGAATGATCATCGCAGTTAGGAACACTACTAAAGCAGTAGTGAAAAGAAAGCCTGGAAAAAAATTTAGGCTTGTATGGGGGTCGAACCCACGACCTCTGCGACACTGGTGCAGTACAGTACCAACTGAGCTAACAAGCCAACTGGGAGCTGGTCATTAGGTTGGTTCGTAATATACCTGTGAGTGATGAATACAGTACAGGTGTATGTGAGAGTGGATAATTTTAACTGTGGATTAAAGAATGAAGATGTGACTGATCATTGCAGTCATGAACACTATTTAAACAGTAGTGAAAAAAATTTAGGCTTGGGCAGGATTTGAACCCATAACCTCTGCGATACTGGTGCAGTGCTCTACCAACTGAGCCAACAAGCCAACTGCGAGCTGGTCATTCACAGTTTAAATTTGAGTTTCATATAATTATTCAGTCATTTACACTCACAGGTTTGTTACGAACCAACAAAATGACGATGGTTCATATCAGTCTTCATTCTTCAAATATTATTTACTTACCTAATTGCATGCAAATAATAATTATATTTTGCAGCATCAGTTACTTTATATGTCTGAGATTTTTAACGGCTCTTGACATTTGAACTTGACAATGGCATCATGAGGACACAGAAACTCTTTCTTTTTATAACCGATGATTTTCATTTTAAAATGTTACTTGAAATCATTATTGATTTAGGAAAGCTTCACCTTTAGTTTTGCTTCTCCAGTAGCACCAGTAACCTTGAGTCCCATTTTTGTCATGTCTTTTGGAGTAAGGCTTGAGCTAAAATAAATAAATTTGTTTGAGAAATCCTGACTGCAATGCTAACTAGTGCATATAATTATGCCCAAATACAGTACACTGTATGTGGTATTACCTGTTTTTGTTTTTCTTAAAATGCTGAAAAAGGACTTCATAAACCTATAAAACAAAGATGCAGTCCATCTGAGAACACTTATTCAGTACAACCTCATCATCATCATGTACAACAACCTCTGGAGAATTGGGCCTTCCTTTGTACCTTAGTGACAAATTCCAATGCCAGAGTCGGTGTAGATCACTAACCTTAATTTAGGGTTCCAGATAAGATTTTAAGGCAGGGTGTCAACAAAGAATTCCATCGATTAAAATTTTCAGTGCTCCCACCAAACCATTATAAATTTCTGTAATTCGTCGGGTCATGTAGCTGGCCTCTTACGGTTTTTGACCCAAGAGCCCCCCCCCCCCCGCTCCTTATCTGGAACACTGCTTAATTAATGGCTTTTTCTTACAGTACCTTAAATACCAGACTGCAGGTCCTTGATTGCCCCAATTTCTGGCTTATGACCTACATTTATGATAGTTTGCTTAAAAACCTCACCCACTAATTCTTTTTATTTGACTCTGATGTTTGGTTTCAATTTGATAAAAAACTAAAAGTCAACATTAAACCACTGTTAGATGGTTACACCCCAAGCCATTCAATAATAGTGATTCTAAACATTAAGCTGGTTTTACAAGTAATTGGTCAAATTGTTGAATTCAGACCTTGTTAACATCCTGAAGCTTGGCACGGCCTCGCACAAGATCTGACACGGATACAAATTCTTTTTCATTAATGGGAATGAATTTTTTTGTTCCTCTACAGCTGGATTTGACAGCTTCTACAGGAGATAAAATGCATCAATCTTCAGGCATTTTTAAATTTATTCAACAGTCTTAAAATGACTCTAATTGCTTGAAAGCGTAAGTTTCAGTTCAACCTTTCTGTTGTTCACTCTTTGTTTCATCAGCTCTATTTTCTTTGTCTTCATCATTAGCACTCTGTTCTGAGCTTGTTGTATCTAACAAAAAGCATACAAAGAAATTTTTATGGCAAGCAGTTATTAACAACCATAACCAACTGTGAAAAGTACATGTAAGAGGTCATGAGCCAAGACGATGATCTTAATGATTTTTTTTTACTTACCTATTCTAAACCGAGTTTCTATAGCTTGCAAAAATTGTTCATCAGCATTTGTGTCTAACACCTGGGGAAACAATAGATGTAATAAATTATTGTTTCAAAGCAAAGTTGCATTATTTTCAATTTTATTGAATAGCAAGATACTGTAGAACTGAAAATTGGACTCCAGCTTGATATACTGTACTTTGCAAATCTTTTACTATGCAAATAACAGCTTGCTAGGGGTATTATGAAGGTTGCTTGTAGGTACTATATGTAAATATAGCATGCGTTAGACCTAGTTTGAATGTGAATATATAAAGACCACAATTTTATATTGAACTGCAGATTACAGAATGAAGAGGTGAATGATCATTGCAGTTGGGAACACGACTAAAACAGTAGAGAAAAGAAAGCCTGAAAAATTCAGGCTTAGACCTTGTTTGCTTACCATTCACATGGAAAGCCCATAAATTCCAGTTGGAAAATCAAATGGTTTGCGTCATTCCAGGGGAAAAGTTTAGAGATTTGAGCCACTGGTTCAAATGATACACTTCTGTTACCCTGGGTGGGCTTTCCAGTTAATGTTGTTACTTTTTGTACACTTTCTCACTTCTACTATTTTAAGGATACATTGAATCACTTTGTATTATTTTTGCACTAAACATTTCTAACTGGATGTTTTTTTTGTAAATGTAAGGCACCCCTAGAGTTAAATCTACTTGTAGCTGTCTGGTTAGGGCGAGGTCGTTGTTTCTATCTAATGATCAGACAACCAATTAACTTGCATTGAACATTCAACTGCAAGAATAAGACTATATTTTTTTGACGTTATTTATATATACATAAAAAAGGCCTTTGTAGCCTGCACTTAGCACAGCTATTCTAGGTGGGCTACTTAACTGACACTGTATAATAAGCTCACACACACACAAAAAAGAATAGTTGTTTGAGATAAACCATCAAAGATACCAGACAACAATGTGTAGGGCCCACGGGGAAACCCAGTGGTGCAGTTGACAGACAAATTATCTAACGAGAGAAGTGATACAGTAGACAAAGCAAATCGTAGCACCATTCAATAAGCCAGTTAACCTGGTAGAGTTAGATTTAGATCTAGGGGTTTCAATCAATAAGGTTAGTTTTGAAATAGTAGGCGGCAACCTGATGAATTTTTTTAATAGTTTGAGTTTAAACACGGACAAAGCAGGTGGTGGTAAGAGGTAAAATTCTGACAAAGTAGGCAGCAATCGATTTTTGCCAGTTGCTGGCTTTTAATGAAACCCCTGTAGATTCCATGCAAGTTAGAACTCTGCTACTTTGCTACAGTAACAGCATATTGGCTATTGCACAATAGCAGGAATCCCTGGCTACATGTACTTCTGACATATTCCTGACAGCAACCCACAGGGTCTACATTGTACATAATCCCCAGCTATTTACTTTGAGGGCTGCAAACTCTGCAGAGGGTTAATTCTGCCAATGCCACCGGTAAATTCCAGGTGTACCATTGTGGACTGTTGACATCTGTTGTTGAGTTTGGTTGCTATAGAAAGGCAAGCTTTATAATTGAATTGGATGAGACTGTACATACCGAGAGACCAGCACATGTTTGTAGACGACGTAAAAGGTCCTGGCAAGCCAGGACTTGGTTTCTCAGTTCATCCTGAGTCTCCTATCAAATATCACAAGACACATGTACTGTTATTAAAATAAATGCTTTATTAAAATAAATTCAAAACAAATATAAAAAGATTTTAAGGAAAACGACAACACTCTTAAATTTGCAAAACATGTTTCGACAGAAACTTCTGTCATCTTCAGTTGATAGATTTACAAAGCGTTAGAAGTTGAATTTATAAGTAGGAAAAATGCTAATTACATAGTAACAACGGAATGTACATAAAACGTGGCAATGTGAAAATTAAAAGGATAATTTCAGATTTACGTGATGCAGTTGTTGATTCAAAGAAGGTTTTTCTCTTTGAATATGAATTGCCTCTTTTATCTTAAGTTGAAACGTGGTGGAGGCGTGATCTAAAATGTGAAAACAGTCCACTGAACACAAGGCGTGACAATGTTCAGAATTCTCTAAGTGTTTGAAAATGTGAGAGGCCCTATCATTGACTAAATGCTCACGTACGCGTGTGGAAAAATGCCGGGTTGTTTCACCGACATAACAGGCATTACAGCCTGCACATGCAAACTTGTATACAACACGCGAACGAAGCCCGTCAGGGATAGGGTCTTTCACGCCAAACAAATTGCCTATCTTAAAGGAAGAAAAAACTAATTTAATGTCCAAATCATTACAATAGCGCTTGATAAGGTGACGAACTCTTTTCTGGGTGACGACAGAAAAATGACCTATGTAAGGTAGCTTAAAATAGAATGTAGGTGAAGAGGGAAGGGAAACCCGGGGACTATGATTACTTAGAATATAAAAAGAATGGCTGAACCTACATTAAGGGTCAGACACACAGAGGGCCTATTCTCAGGGTTCAACAAAATAATTTCCTTGTGGCAAGTCTCCTGCAGTGTTTACTGAGTGGAATTTATGAAGAGAAAGTTTGGTACTGTGACTTCCCTGGAATGTGTTGTCTCAACTGAAACCAGGAAAATTAATTTAAAGCCCAGAGAAAACATTGGTCCCAGGGAATCGAAGCTGCAGGGCGACAAGGAAATCTTAGTTTTTGCACAAAACTTAAATTCTGGGCATCCTGGATTTGTGTTCCCAAAATTTTTAGAGCACAGTCTTGGAAGGTTTCCCCATGTGCTAAGACCGGTCAGATGGTTTGGAGCCAAAGAGTCTGTCAATAACAAATCCTTTGAGTTTTTAAAAAAAAAACTTTGAAAACTTAGGTAGAAAGTCTACAGCTAAAAAATACATGTAATGATTATATTACCACTTTCGTTACCAGAGATCTGGTTACTGGAGGTCTGATCAATTATTACTATTTGTTTGTAAAATTAACAGCCCTTCACTTTGATCATACTCTTACCTCCTGTTTGGAATGGATACAAGACGCTTCTTCTGAGAGGCACTTAAACCTTAGCTTGGCTTGGTTTATTCTCTCCAATAACTTGATTGGATTTAGCTAAATAAAAAGAGTCGTTGATAATAATTACTGGTATCAATATTATAGTATGGTGTCTCTCTAAGGCCTGATTTAATCCCCGGCTAAACATTATAGAATTGTTATATAACACGTCTAACATTCAAGTCTTTTAACAATGTTAGGATGTGCAGCTAAACATCATTTAACAATGTTAAAAATCTGCCAAAATATTTGATCGACTGCAAAACATTCATCCAAGTACAAAATCTCAGACAAACATTGTCTAACATGGGTTGCTAAGCATCCTAACGTTGATGAACCAATAAACTGTTGTACAACACTGTTAGCATGTTTAGGCAGGGCTTTAGTCAACAGAATGCTGACTGCTCTATTCAGTACCCCAACAACAGAAATTGTTTTTTGTTTACCTTAACTACTTTTTCTAGAGTATGAGACCCGACATGTCTTGAACTGTAGGTGTTTTAGCAAGTTGCAAGTATCCAAGCTTAAGTGAGTGTCTGGATTGCAATGCCTAAGTCTGTGTGAAATTTGGTTCAGGCAGAGGTGCGTGACTGTTGAATCTTAATTGCACTTGTCCTGCAAAATGAACTTGAATCCATTTTGCAGAAAATGAAGTTCTGCTATACATGTACATAGTTTATAATAAATACAAATTCCTGTAATTATTACAACAGAGCAAAGGTTTGACATTTAAATCAATATCACATTTGTACCCAGTAATGAAAATGTTAGTACAATCCGATCAGACAAGCCAAACAATATTATTGCACTTCCAAAAATTCAACAACTACGTCACACGTTTAAATAATTATACAAAACGACTGAAATGACATAACATAACAGAAGTTCATAAAGCACCCTACTTCATCTTGGCCACTGTCGGTAAACTGCTGAGAAAACTCTGTTTCTAGTCTGAGAGAGATGTAGTTCAAGTCTGACTCAGTCTTCTGAAACTGTTTTAAAAGAGAAGGAATTTAAAGAGTTCAATATATTATCATTACATGCTGTTAAAAAAATTAATTAAAATTCACTCTCAGTAATTGGTCACACTATTAATTATTTTAATTACTGCAATAATGTACCACATGTAGTCCTAGCCTCAAAATGTTTTTCATTTATTGTTGTAGCCAGTCCACCAACTCCAGCTATCCTAGAGGGGTTGACACTTTGGTGGCACCTTTGAAAAAAATCTGAAGCCTTCAAAATTTGATGCCTTCATTTGAACAAAAAGTCCTCATCTCATTACGGAAAAACTCGCATCATTTTTATAGGGGAGGGGGTGGACTTTTAAAACAAAGCATCTTTCTTGTAATTGAAGTATTCTAGTATGACATACACAACCAGCTTTCGCTTAACCCGGGTATTTTGTCAGAATCTGAGGGAAGACCTTATGCACATGTCATCGACTTCCCGTGGGGTTAAACCCCAGGCCAACCAGGGAGATATGTGGGGGAATACAAGGAGATGGATGGGATTCTTTGCTTGAGGGTAGGGGAAAATCTCGACATTGTTTTACGATCAAAGATTAAGGGGTGGGGGAAGTCATGAGTTTGTAAAGGATGTCAGGGGCATTTTCTCCTGAGAGACACCTCACCCAGGGGACTTTGTATTGCAAGATTCCGCAACCCCCCAGGGAAATGCCTCAAGTTTGTTTCACTAATTTTACAATCCCCTGGTTAGCCCGGGGGTCGACTCCACGGGGAAAGCCGATGATATGTGCATATCATTAGATAACAATGACCGAGACCTGATTCGGTGATCAGCGGTTTCAGTGAAAACATGGGTTTGTGGGGGTGCTCATTCTCGGGGGCTCATAAAAGGTGGTTGCGGTCCCTGTTGTCGAAGGATTTCCGAATCTGAGGGGAATTTTCTCAAATGTTTAAGCCAAAATGGCCCAATTCTGTCAGAGATCTAGAGATCGATGAAACCTTTGTCACCTTTCAATCCCTAATGAGGAAAATTTGGGGCGACCTTAGCTTTCTGCCTTTATAAACGTAGGAGACAGAAATTCTCGGCCGTAACGTATGACTCTGAATTGAAAGAATCGTCCGTATTTTCACGGTCACCCGTTTGTTCAGTTGGGGTGTACCGTATGCCAGTTTCACTAGTTTCGTATTTGGCGCCAAAATTGTTAACAGAAAAACACAACTTGGTACGTCTGTAAAACCGAACACAAATTAGTCGAATAGTAATATTATTGTAAAATACACATTGAATTTTCATCTGATCTGAAAAACAGATCCAAGAAAATTTAAATTAAGTCGAATAATTACCAAAGCTTCCAGCTTGTCCACTGCAGGTTCCATGACTGGCAAACTTTTTCGCCACAGTATGTTATGTATGCTACACAAAAAGTGCTGACTAGGTCCCAGGACCTTCGTCCTCTAAGTTCTGAGACATCAGCGACTCTTCACTTCATTGAAGGTTTTCTATTTTAAGAAAAAAATGAAGGAAAAACGGGACCATTTTGTGCAGTGATCCTTTTTAAAGTAGGCAAGAGTTAGCAAGACGTAAAGCTGTGACATGCCTACAGCGTGTAGGCAGCAAATGTGTGATGCAGGGTACTTGGTCTCACGTTAAGGCACTATTCTTCTTCTACCCAACGGTACTAGTAGGAATTTTTTTGTTGGGGTTGAGCCGTCTGGTTCTTCAAATTCTGATACCATCTTGGGCCAAAATACGCCGCTCTTTAGATCGGTTTTCGGACCTGAACCCGTTTCTCGAAGCTCCCGGTAATTACCGGGCCCGTTAAGCTGTTTTGTTTTCCATTCCAGATAGGAGTTTCAAAAGTTTTGAAAATTATACAGCAAAGTTATCAAATGAAGTAACAATATGGACTTCATTAGAGGTCAGAACTCACCCTACTTTTTGTTGAGATTTTGATTTCAATATGGTTTCGGGCCCATTAAGTTACCGGGACTTCAAGAAACGGGCCCCTGGGCTCTAAAATATATCTAAACCCGTTTCAAGGCCTCCTTTCAGACAACTCCTCAGATCCCTAGAAACTGTCCCACTGGCTTTATTGCGGGGAGGGGGAAGGGGCGGTATCCCGGGAGAATAGGGAACGGGAGGGCAAAGGAGGCGTGAGACACGGGAGTTGTAAAAGGGTGGGAGGCGGGAGAGAAATAATTTATCGCGGGCAAGATTAGCGTGAAAAGGGACGGGGCATTCGAGAGAGAAAAGTTAAGGCATGCGGGATACAGCGTAATTAGGCTAAGCTTCAGTGCCAAAATCAAAGGAACTTAATAACGAAAAGTGGTAAAATAAGACCCTGGTTATTTGCCCCGTCCGGGGTTTGAACCTCGACCTTAGGCGCAGCAGTCTGTGCTCTTCCAAGTGAGCCGGTGGCGGTATCCTTGCACATGATGATGATATCATGGCAAAAATCCAGTTTAATCAGGCATTATTAATTGGAAATACGTGGGGCTGGGAAGCAAAGAACATTGCTCCGGACAGAGAGAGATGGAAAGCAGCTGTAGGCGCCTTAAGGCCCGGGCAAACCGCTTCAACATTCGCTTCAACATCCGTTCGATTTTGTTGAGCCCTGTTCAACGATGTTCAACGCCGGGGGTGGCAAACGGTTTCAGCACATCATCAACATTTCATTCAACAATCCTTCACGAGAGGCCTGGTCTTTGGTACCGCTGTTGTTACTATGGGTACGTATTTGAGAGACCGATTAGTGCGCACGCGCATACCTAACAATGTTGAAAGGGCTATTAAAAGCGGGTGGCAAACGGCTTCAACATCGTTCAACATTCGCGATAACAAAAGAAATGTTGAATAATGGATGTTGAAGCAAAGTTTAAACACTTTAATTTTAAACTCATTCAACATCGATTCAACTTACATTCAACACGTTTCAAAACGGTTGAAAGAGGTGACAAACGGTTTCGACATCGCTGTTCAACAAAATCGAACGGATGTTGAAGCCGTTTGCCAAGGCCTTTACATCTCTCTTCGGACGAGGAGGAATAGATGAGAGTAAATGAGAAGCACCGTGATGCTAGCTTCATAAATGAGTGAAAAGTGAAATGTTTTATTGCTTTTAAAAAGTGTAGTTTTCATTATGTACATAACGAAGTGCGGTGTCAGGTTCAAAATTAACAAAGTTGGGGCCTTACAAATATTTTTAAGTACTAGAAAATAATAATACCAATATACAAGTATAACTTGATACAAGTTATTCCAAAAGAATTTTCTTTTTCGGCGGTGGGAGTGTTTGAGTTTTGGCAAAATCTGCGCGAGTTTACAGCCATTTTAAATATTCCCAAGTTACACATGCAATCGAGAAAAATCTCATGTCATTGCACGAAGGATTCCGGTCATTGTTGTCTTTGTCAGTCCATTAATTTGCTTATCTGACCTTATATTTTATTCATATATTACTTCAATTACGGTATTATAATTGCTCGATTGCTTTCAGTTCTATCGGCGTCTGCAGATAGCTGTTTGTCGTTTGCTTTTCCTGAGGTTCCCTTGTACAATCTTGAGCCCACGAGACATACAACTTCAAGAAATTGAGCTTAACCATCTCCTTAAAACCGAGTAAAGTGCTATGTATTGTCTCTGATCGTGTGGAATCTGTGTTAGAATCTTTTTTTTCGTCTCCTCAGCGGCCTGTACCTAACACACTCGTGGTCTTCGCACATTAATCGCCGTTCCCTGCATGGGCAATCTGCGTTAACTGTGCAGTAACTCTTGAATACTCCGAGACACTGAAAACAAAAACAAGGAATGAGGTGGTTTCTAAAGACGCCATTTTAAGGCCAGTAGTGCTCAAAAAGTGCAAACACGTAAAAACTCAACAGCACCCCCTTCCCTCTCTCTCCGAAGATGAGGGGCGGGGTAGGGGGAGTGGGGAGGGAGATACTCCGTACAATGAGCTAAGTGGGGGGAAGCCATAGCCTCCCACGCAGACTCCCTCAGGGATTCGTCACGCATTCCTCTCCCATGGAGGAAAGATTGCGTGACAAGCCCACAGAGCGTCTGCGAAGGAAGCTAGGGAAGCCACTGCTCGAAAGGGAGTGTTTTTTTACAGGGTTAGAGGGCGAAAGGCAAGCGCTTTTATAGATATTACTCGGTAAACTTGACTTAAATGTTTCCATATTCGGCGAGTATTAAAGGGATAATGTCTCGGCAATTCTTGTGACATGTTTGTTCAAATTTCGAGCAAGTAATTTTAATATTTATTACACCCATTTTGAAATCACTCGTGATCCTTGCAATCCAATTGGCTCTCAACAGTGCAATTTATTCCAAAATTGCACCATTTTTTACTCTAATTCGCATCCTTTCTGTAACTCATCAAAATGAAAGTGAAATAATATTAACCTATCAAATTTCATGGATAAACAAATATTAATGTTGACAAAAAACTGTGTGATTTCAAAATGGGTGTAATAAAGTGGTAATTGAACTTCGTGTCATGCAATTTTGGTCTAAAATCATACTTGTGATTTCAAATCAAACTCGCGCTGCGCGCTTGTTCGATTTTGAAATCACAAGTATGATTTCAGAACAAATTGCACTCCACTCAATTAAATTACCATTACTAATCAATCAGCCAGTGCAACACAAAGGATCTGTTGAGAAGGAAAAGGAGCAAATATTGTTTTATAGTGATTTTTCCAAGACACAATGAAAAAACTTGAAAAAGTTAGGCTAATATTTCCAAGTTCAGTGCCATTGGGTCGTGGAAAAATCGCCATAAAACAACATTTGTTTCTTTTTCAATCCATTTACTCCTTGCCATCCGTGGCCACAGAGGCAACCATAAACTGTTTCAATGCACATAACAAGTACGACATAGGAAAAATGTTAAATTTTTCAAAGTTTCTAATTAAATTATCACTTTGGCTGATTTTAGTTGCTACGTGAACTAACACGTTCGCGCTGTATTCGGTGATCGGAAATTTACACCAAGATTATTCTTGAAAAATCTAATAACAACAGATTAATTCACACCGGAAAAAAGAGAGAAAGACAGAGAAATATTATCATAGATGGGATAAATTTATTATAACAACAGTCTTTATTAACTGGGCGATGACTTAGACTGATTAGAAACTTCGACTTCCGGTCTAGAAGCCTGACGTCACAGCAGGTTTAACTCTTAATACTGTACGTAGTCTCCTCGTTAAACTGGCATTTTTGAAATAGCTTTGAAACATGGGTGGCTTTTATGAATTAAACTCTCCGGTTGGAAATCGCCATTTCGTATTAATCGATCAGTAAACAAGCTTCAGTAGGAATAAGCAGCTAATTGTCACTGAAATTGATATCTGACGAGGTTTGATTGTGCTACTGAGAAAATGAACCCAGAAAAGTGATTGAAGGCACGGGGGATCTGAATGAAACGAGCAGAGAAAAGTCATAAAAAGCGTAAAACAAGTGACTTGCGCTCGGACAAACAACAATTCACTTTACTTCGAAAACACTGAGTGCAATGTAACTTTTGTCTGTTACTCAGAAAGATTTTAATGCTGATTTTAATGCAAATTATAGGAAAATTTGAGTTAACAGCAACCATATGGAACAGCGTGTTCATTTTAGTTTTGTCGTTGAATCGAACTACAATCGAAGCAAATGAAATGTGATCAACACGTGCAAATAAATTGAATTGCAAACCGTGAAAAAAGTGGTCTGGACTTTCATGACATCCTGCATGTAACATAACCATGCCAAGCTAAAACTAGTTTCTGCAGCCAATGTTACTTTTTTGTGATGTTTCAGTTTGGAAGCCTTGAGGTAATGGTATATTCCTCTATATTACACCCATTTTAACTCCAATGCAAAGGCCATTAGCAACTCCAGGAGGCATATACGCCAAGCTACAGGGAATCAGTGTGAATTAATATCTGTACATGTAGCCAGGTAGCTTCTTCACGGCATTCTGTACCATCTCAGTGAGTATAAAAATGTGTACCCAAAGGGTACATGTGTGGGATATACTGTCCACAATTCATTAGCATTAACGGACTTACAACCCGATGACATTAGCCATAGTGTGGGATACCACAGGTATCCCACACAGAAATTCTACTCGTACTTACTGGTTGACTCTCCATGATTCTCCGTATCATCTCGTCAATTCTACTTGGTTTTTCGCATCTGCGTTCATAGTTGCAGATAAGCGTGGTGTTGTGACGGTTAACGCACGCGCACTCATTCTCATTGTGACATGATCGTCCACGAATCTCTGAGCACTGAAATTAGAAAATGAAAGGCATAATGTAGCTTTTAAACGAGCTGTCGAATTATTACGTTTTTGTCGGATTACATTTATATCTAGCTGAACTCCCGTTATTTTGAGCTTGTTTTGGCAAATAATATTTGTTTGTTCATGTAATGACTTTATTAGCATCCATAAACATCCGCCTTAATTTTTGTGCAATTTGTTGTTTTTGTTTATTTTCGCTGGGTGCACAGGTCTGATCGTCTTCCGGGTGGTGCAGAGATCTCTTTTTGTGTAGTTTAAAGGTACTGAAACGAGCTCAGTCTGACTTACCATGTCAAATGATTCTCCCGACAAAACTTAGTACCATGTCATTTCATTAGAAAAAAAATGTCGTTTCATTTGAAAACATGATTTACGCAACCAAAGAGCAGAATTGCAAAACACATTTTATAGTACATTTTAAGTCACATTATAGTCACAATTTAAGTATTCCCCCATATATGATGACCTCAGAATCACCTTAATTTTTTAGCATAACAAGCAGCATCGCAAGAGAAAGGGATCATGAAACAACAGCATTCAATAGCGAACAGCAGCACATTAGGATTTCATTCATAAACTCAAAAGTATACCTGCTTCAAGTCTGGCATAATACTGAAGAAACAGCACCACAAGAAAGTACTTAATTTAGTTTTAGTATCTCAATGGCGAAAAGATCATGGATTTTCCCCCAAAAGAGATATTTGCCACCTCACATTCATATAATTCCCCAGGTTTGGTTCCACAATAGCAGTAAGAGCTGGTATGCAGGTAAAAAACGTGATCTGGTCGCAATAATGTTTGAATGTCATTTCATGCAGCTGTCCTATAGTGGTTGAAAATCCAACCATAACGATTACACTGCATCACTGGCAGTCATATAAATTAGCAAGGTACCACTAGTCTGAACGTAAGTGCACAATGTGTAGGTGAATATTCACATTCAAAGTTCCTTCGACCTCAAAAGTTAAACAACTTACACAGTACGTAAACAGCACAACAAGAGCAAGATGTACTGCCCGTAACAGCTTTGCGGTGGCTCGAATGAGTCTCACTTAAGCATTGCTAACCAGCACGATTAGAAGTTAGTTGCTTTTATACCATTACTAGCTATTAACTGACTTTAGTGAAGCCATTGACTGTGAAAGTGTCGAAGATAATCGAGGAAGTGACTGTTAAAACGACACACAGAAAATAAAACTTACGTAGGTCTGATTTCTGTGGTGTCCACGGTGGTGAGTGGGCTTGGCTTCAATCAATACCAAGACCACAGCTAACAGCACGAGCAGAAATATTGCTTTCTCCATTAAGTCAGACTTCTTCATTGCGGAACTGAAAGGAAAAGCCGATTGCAGGTCAATATCAAGCAGCTGCTGCAGGCAACACCCATGTTTGATCATGACGACAGCCTGAAAGCATTCTTCGTCTGATTAATGACATGTTTAAATATATCAAAAACAATTTACTGAGAATACAGCTTTATGCCCCAAGGCACAGCTAAGCCCGCAAGAGGTCAAACCTCTTACTTCATCGAGTGATGAATGAAATTTGACATCAGTTTCTACACTCTGCACGTGGGAATGCAGCTTCAGGAAAGTGGGAATCACTACAGGAAAGTACAGCTCGAGCGATTTTAATTGAATAGAAACACTTAAGGATTGCATCCACTCACTCAAAATTAACAACCAAATTGCATGACGTGGGTTTGACCATAGGAAGTGCAAAGTGGATTTCGAGTGTTATTGAATTAGTATTTGCCACATTCAGCTATAACAAGATCAAACTGGATAACTGTCATCGGCTTGTCGACAACGGAAATTGCGAGCACACGTTTAGAAATTGGGACACACGTATTTAATTAGCATGTTTTTCGACAAGTATTTTATCAAGGGCAGGCCGAAACGTGTTAGTATTCTTGAACATTTCATAAAGAAGACTTTTTACCATAAAGAAACCCGCTGAGGATAAAGCTATGTGATTCGTGACTTAATGTTATGAAGTCATGCATAGTGCTGGGGTTTAGCCGCTGAAATGCAGATTTAATTATGACAAGACCTCCCCTAAAAACGGGCAAGTGATCCGCATACCCTTCTGGTAGAACTCTACTCCTGGTAGATTTTGAGAATTGAAAGTTCGCCCTTATAAAACTTGGTCACAGACACAGTCAAAAACGAAAATAGATTATTTTCTTTTATCCTTCACTACTCCTGGTAGATTTTGAGAATTGAAAGTTCGTCCTTTTAAAACTTGGTCACAGACACAGTCAAAAACCAAAATAGATTATTTTCTTTTATCCTTCACTATTCTAATTGAATTAGTTTCCGTTGTAAAGTACTAGAATTAAAGTTAATCTATATCTTCATTATACAAGTTCTGCTGCATGTATAAAACAAATACAAATATTTACGTATATATTTACATACAAATATTTATGGTGTCATTTTCTTCTGAGTGGGCTAGATAAAATAAATATTTAGATAAATCCGCCCTATTTCGATCACGCTAACCAGCGGAAAATTGTGAGCCCTTCAGTTGACCAACTCCTTAAAGACCTTTAAACAGAGAGGCCATTGATGACAAGTTGTTTACTTGAAGATTTATTAGCCAAGGAATCAATTCATCAGTTCAATGTTGAAAGATCGCTCATAAAAAACGAGAATTTGGATCCACAGGAATCAGTTAACTACCCTGAAGAGCATTGAAAATATCTCAGTAACCCACACCACCTGTCTAGTTTTTAAGAGCCTTCTGTTGTTTTCAAGGACTATTTTACTTTTCTTTTAGGGAATTTGTATCATTGTTTACGGACTGTTCGGACTGCATTCTGCCTGAGATTTTAACAAATTTGATGACATAAACTTTGAGAATTTAGCGTCATCTAAGGAGATTCTTCATAAATTCATCTTTCAGCACCACAACACTTAAAAGTACTTATCGCAATCGCAGGCAATCGAAGATAAGAAGCCACTGCTTGTGAAAAAATGCTCAATCAAAGAAACTAAACCTGCAGTTGTAGTTCCAAGATAGAACGGCCTGTAAAGCGTTTACAAGACGTACACTTTTAGATTGGATTTACGTGTTCTTAAGGTGATCTTAATCGAAGTAAAAAGCTCCACCAAGAAAACCTGACGACAGAGATGATTGACGGCGAGTTACCAAATGGCAGTGATAGGAGAATGGAGCTTTCTTTAATTTCTCTGTTATAAATGACCTTTCGCCGTAGTTGCTGATCGGCGAAGTCTTGTCTAGCCGGTCTGGCACAAGTATCTGAGTTATCTATCATCTGTTTGCAATCTTCCAAAGTTCATTTCGAAGCAAATTTCCAAAACAGGTACCCAAAGTATAGAGATGAGAGAAATAGGACAGAACCGAAGAATTTCGAAGCGCGGTTTGGCCTTCCGTCGCCACGGAAATTACAATTAACAACAACAACAGACTACTTTGAACACTTACGAACTTGAGCCACCAGCACGTCAAGGTATAAACTGTACAGTCAGTGCATGCGGTGCTGCGACGACACGGATGCAGCACGCAATTTGTTGTTGCGTTGGCACCGTCGTTGCAAAACGTAAAATCGATATCCTCTAATCGCAATGCGGGCTGCGTTCACAGTTAAACTGACGATTGTGTGGTGTAGCCTCCCTACGACTTGCATTGTTTCGCAACCTTCTTTTTTGGCCACCAGGAGACAAATTAAACATGGGACATTTGCCCAGTTTACCTAGAGTGCGGATATCAGTGTTTTTAATCCTTTCCTTTGGCTATATTCCACTTTAAAGCTCTCACTGTTAGTATGACCAATGAAATATTCTACGGAATCGTGGCTAGTTTTAGCAGTTTTCCTGCGTTGCTCATGCTTCTTTAGGGCGATACGGACTTGATTGAACTGTCTGGGCTTCAAATATATCTGGGGCAAAGAAGAACTGATCTCAGTGCGCTCTTTCTCGTCGATTCTCATATGTTTTATTTCTTCTTCTTTCCTGATTCCTTAACTTTGCAACCATTTTGTTGAAGGTGAATTAAAGGTTTGAATGGTAAAGAAACAAGAGCTTTGTAGTTTTTTTTAACTGTTGCTTTAGCTAATGACTTCTACTTAACAATTGATTATGAGCGCGAGATTTGTTGTCACGCATAGAAATCGAGAGCAAATAATCTAATTGTTTTCAGTAGTATAAATCTGCTAGTGTTCAAACCTAAACAAGTAAATTATCTCTGAAATCCTCCTCGCTCTGTGACACTTCAAAAACGCAAAGAAGCGGCCGCCATTTTGTTGACAACCGCTACTCACTATCTATCACAGAATAGATAGTGACTGAGCGTACCCAATCAGAGAAAGGCTTTCGTGATAGAACGCCAATGGATTTATACTAATTCTTGTCGTTATAATTTGTTTTTCTCTGTTCAATGCATCTAGTTTTCATACTCTAGTTTTCTCCTATCTATTTTATAGTATTTTCTCTCTCCATAATCTTATTTTTGCTCACGGTTTGCTACATGTTTGTGTATCTGTGTTTGTATCGGCTTGTGTACCGACCTAAATTAGTATGATCAGTTTTGTTTAACTGGCTGCCTGCCCTCTTCATGGTTATTTCAGGTAGCCAGTCCCCTCTTTTTCTTTTTATTTAAACGATTATAGGTCTGTAATGTCACTAATGGGGGAAATAAAGCATGTTGTTTTCTTTTGTTCATAACGAAAACGAAATCACTATAAAAAGTGGAACCATACAGCAGGCCGCGGAAGCCTCAACGGAACTCCGGAACGCTTCATGTGTTTTATCGTATCAATAGTTGTCGATCGAGTTGCCTTGATCAGGGACCGCGGAGGCCATTTTAAAGTGTCATCTGGCCGGAGCCCTAAAAACTCAATTCAAGAAAAAAAACGATAGGGCTACCCGTCCTTCCACTCCCGCGGTTCCTGTTGATCATGCTGTTCAGAGTGAACCAAAACAATTCTACGACTTCCTAAAAAAAGGTATCAAGTTTAAAAAACCGGAAGAAGAAAACTAATTCTGTGAACAATCTTTCCGATTAAAGGAGCACTGTCACCGGGATTTTGCTGTTTTTGGTTCAATTCCACCAAAATTACTGCCTTTTACCTGTTATCGTGCAAAAAATGCTCCTACAGAATCAGCAAGATGAATTCCAATGAAATTTTAGCAGGAAGACATAACCATAATAATTTTTTTGGTGATTTTTCAATGCATAGCTTGAAATTTTGAAAAAACTGGCAAGTTTTTTCAAATTTCAATCCATTTCCATCCTCGTCATCTTACATGGAATACAGAATTTTTGTGGTGTCAATGCAGTACTACAGTCTTTGGCAACAAAACTAGACCATTATTTTAAGGTTTCCACTGATGCATTGGCAGTTTAAAGCTTTTTAAAGTGATGGTACAATAGCGTGACACTGCCCCTTTAACAACCCGCCACCTCTCAACAGGTCTTCTTCCGCTGAGAAGGGAGAGAATTGTGTTTTTCGCCTTAAAAACTGACTGATTGCGGTTTTAAAAGCTTTATTAAGTTCAAAGTACACTGTGGTTTTATACTGGCGCCGGTGACACAAAAGGAAAGCACTTTGGCGGAAAAAACAGTTTTGTTTGTGTGGTTTGCATTGAATTAGTGAAAGAATGGCTAAAAAGAATGTTCTTTCAACATCACTGATTTATCATTTCAAGATAATATCAAGAGCAGATATAGCCAGCATTTTATTCTCAAGCCATCCTCATCGAAGAAATGCGTTAATCATTTTCAATTAAACGCTTTGTAATTAGAGCAAAGGTTATATTTGAAAAATTCAATTTACGGTGATTTCATGTGATTGTGGTTAGTTCATGTGATTGTGATTAGTGAAAGAATGGCTAAAAAGAATGTTCTTTTCAACATCACTGATTTATCATTTCAAGATAATATCAAGAGCAGATATAGCCAGCATTTTATTCTCAAGCCATCCTCATCGAAGAAATGCGTTAATCATTTTCACATGGCCTTCATAGTGATGTCACCTCCCAGACAACTGAACGCATTTCACCAACCATTATTACATGTTGTTGACCTAAAAGAACCCTGATTCAATCTCATTGACACCCCAATTTATTCCTTTAAAAAAGCGCCATAATGACCGCCTAAAGATGAACTTATCGGAAAATACCGCTCGTTTTGAATTGTCATTTTGAATTGTTAGCACCCGGGCAAGAAAGTTTGAGAACACTCGTGGACAGCATATCTCGGACAGAATAAAATGGGAAATAATAAACCCCTCCCCCAAATCAATGATGAATTCGTGCTCAACCCAAAAGGCGCCATTTTTTCCATCATTGAAATGGGGGAAGGGTGGTCTAAATTTGTCATTTGAATTGTCCAAGATTGAAGAAAGAACCTCTTGCAGGTAATTTGAGTGACCGATAAGTTTTCCTCATTAACCAGCGGTTCAAAAATTGAATATCGCTTGTCTCAATGGTCTTCATCAATGTTTGACCACACTGGTGAGTTTTGCCGATCAACCTAGCTTGCTGAACGTTAAGTAGCGGCTCGAAGCAGTAACAATATGTTCCGATGACTTTTATGATCTCGGAACACAACGAAACGAAGAACAGACTTCCATTTTAGTGATCAAGGTCATAATGTTGAAACGAGAGAAGCTCTTTCGCTGCGAGGAGTAAATTAAGCCAAGCTCTCTTATTTTGCGAATTTGTTTCTGAGGTATTCTTTTATACCGCCGTCGATCAGCTGAATGAGCTGAGAAAAATCACTGCGAATTGTATAATTACATACCATGATCGCACATATTACTTTGGTACTTTAATCTCAAGTCTAACATTTAAACAAATTTATAATTAGATAACCGACAACCTAAAATTGTTAAATCTGGTGAAAAACAAACATGTATACATTAACTTGAACTGTTGCATCATGACATTGTTAATATATTCTGAAAAATTCCCTTGCTTACTATCAAGAAATACAAGCAGAAGGAATAGAGATATATCACAAACCTTTTCTAAAATAAATCCTTGACTTTATAGTGTTGTAGCTTTTCCTCCCTTTCTTCTATGACCTTGAGGCTTTATTCTTTAAGGTCAACTGTCCATGAATTAAGAATTAAATAGTTAGGCGATTTGTAACTGTCATAGAAATATAATTTGCGACGCTAGATTGAAGATCAATCAAATATTGCGACCCTTGGACCTGTAGTTTGTTGTATGGGGGCAGTATGCGATGATATACTGATTTTCCCCGAAACGAACACCAAATGTTACGAAACTGAGAACCTTTCATCAGGTAGTTGTCAAGGCAACTGAAATCGTGTGCCTATGACTAGTATGGCTAAAGGAATTTTGTCAACGAAAGTTCTAGATTTGGAAATTCGGACAACAGAAACTCTATCCTGCAGGACAATTATTTCCGTATCATTCAATGGAATCTCTTTGGGGAAGTATTTTGAATGTTTCTTGGTGAGCCGCCACTATCTAAGCGAAACTGTTTCAAATTACCGAAAAGTTGTTCGTAAACATTGCTGTTCTTGTGGGAGGTTTTTGAGTTATTTCCTCAGGCATAACAACACAAGATGCCAGTGGTTCTAGCACAATAGTGTCCCACCGATTCGAACTTCTTCATACGTTTCCAGAGCCTACTGTGCGAACTGCCTCACAGATCATCCGACAGATAGAAGACTTTCACAAATAATTGAGACGTGTTCTACTCTTTGAATTTGCTCGTGATCAATGTTTTGAGCTACCCGTGTTTCTATAGTGACAAATTAAACATGGGCGTAACGGCTCAGTTGGACAAAAACTTGCCCCCGGCAAAATGGTGGGAGTCGGTGCATAACAGCAAAACCGCACCGTATGAATTATAGTCCTGCATTCGCCAACCTTTGTTTTCTCAGTCTGTCTCCGGTCAACAGTTCCTTTACAGTTTGAAAGCATCCTGTTTTTCTTTTACAACAAATAGGCAAGTCATTTTTTCCGCCTTGGCTAAGAAATGTCAACTTCATTTGAGATTCGACGGTCGTGTATCGACCTGTCGACTATAGAGAAGTTGTTGTTCGAAATGTTGGCCGCCGAAATTTCCTGTTATTTAGCTTTCGCAGCAACAAGGATCTGAACTAGCTTTTGCTTTATATCATTATTTCGAGTGAAAAACATACCGAACGGCATTGCAAAACCAAGAATATTGTTTACATGCAAGCTCAAACGGTAGTAAGACACAACCTGGCCGATGGACCTAGATTCACTCCGATCTGTAAGAAAAATGGTATCCTACAATCTTCTCGCACATAGCAAGTTGTCATTTCCAGGATTTCTTTTTAAGAAACTTCCGATTTAGACTCCGCTTTTTCTCCTAGCTACACTGAGACAGCATCCTATTTGCTATGTTACGGCAGACAAATGGCCCCTTCCTTTGGCAAAAACAGCACAACACCGGCAAAGTGCCAACATTCTCTGAGACGCGACTACTCTTTCCGTTGGGTTCGAATGATAACAATAAACACTCTATGACAACAAGAGGCGCTAAGTTGGCTTAATCTATATTTAAAGAGATCTTTTAATCACGTCCACATCCTATATAAGAAGCTTATCATTTACTCTCCAAGTGACAGTGACCCTGCGCCAAAAATTCAATTTTTTTCCTAGTCGCGATCTTTTGTATCTTTGGCCAGCCAATCAGCCAATCATAGCCTCGCGATTATAACCAATGTTATCATTCGGCATAAACAATTGATCAATGACCCTTTTTATTATGTTTACCCTGTCACTGACGGCACTGGCCTAAAAGGGTCAAGACACAGAAAATCTCTAATTTTAATTTGGGATTCAAGGGTATTGGCTCAAAACCGACTTCGTACCGATACCGGTTTCACAGTATATGTAGTCAGTGCATAATCGTTGAAGAAAACGTGACTATTTTTACACTGACTACAGATTTGTTAGCTGGTCGCGGACACAATAGACCTTTCCACGGTTTCTGGCCCAATACTGATTTGGGGGGGGGGGGGGGGGAGATATGGCTAAAATTACAGTGAATGTACGGATTTTGGCCGACTTTGAACTTCTCTAACTCCGCTACACTGAAAAAGGCGGATTTTCAACATTTCCCACTATTTTTAATAGTTTTATTGATATCATTCATCCAACCAATAATTAGGCCATTAATGATGGTACGACGTCCGTAAATTGGAATTATAAATTTTCTCATGTGACTTCTAATCTCGCGGTAATTTGCATAATTTTGATTAGAAGGATTTGTATGAAATTAGCCTGAATCTCTTCTTTATACTTCATGAAAATAATCGCACTAAAAATGTCTTTCAAAAGCCATTTTTGCTATCAAAATCGTGCCTCCTTGGCGGAGTTACAGCCGTTCCAAGTCGGCCAAAATCCCATACATTCACTGTACTTTTAGCCGCGTTTGCCCCTCAGTCAAAATGGCGTCAGAAACCGTGGAAAGGAATGTATAGAGCGTTTTCAGTCACGCAAGTAAAAAATAAATCATCAGTCATTCAGTAGATAAAGTCAAGAAATTGTGATATTATAGAAGAGTAATAAATAAACAACATGCTAAAGTCTCAGGGCCGTGCGATATCCCGTACTCGAGTTATTCGGCAAAATTGTATGGAAACGCCATCTTGGCGTCCCTCTAAGGAACACCAAGATGGCGGCCGAAAACGAGTTAAAACATATGTTTCTTATTTTTAACTATCTCAAAGGCTTTGTTCTCTCTGTTGAGCTTTCAAACATTCACATAAACGCTTCCCTTACCATGTTGGCCTTTCAAACCTCAATACCACACCGTGAGTAAGTGACATGCTTGTGAGCAGATATCTTTATGTCACGCACTGTGAAAAACTCTAAATTCAAACTGCTCTATTTTAAAAACAAAGCAAGCTGCCAAGCTGAAAACATGCAAGCAGATACATTTCTAAAATGTCTTTTACTTTTAATTTTAGTTTTTTATGACGTCACGTGATAGCCCTCTATAGGCCATTACAGTGCTGCCATCTACATTATCTTAAGCTCCTTAATGCTCATAGGGGCTACCTTTTTCGATTTACTGACTTAAGTATTTTTGCGGCTGGACATCCCTGTTAAGGAGGATCAATACATGACTATGTAGGAGAAGGGCATAACCACAAGGCATGCATGGCGGGCTTCTTCAAAACACGATTAAGCTATTGTAGGGTTAGTCTGAACCTTTTTTGCAATTTAATTACGAGTTACGAATTTTCTCGAACGTTTTTACCATGACTTAAATTCCTCTTAATGTCGAGCTTAAAATTAGCTTTTAGACTAAAGCGGCATTTTCAACGACTGAGATGAAAACCTCGGAAAAGCGATAATTAATCATAGATTAGTGTTATCTGGCCTTCGAACAACTTGGCCATAGAACTCATAGATGAGATTTTTCCGACTCTCATAAGCTTATACAAAACCAAAATTGTTATTAATAATCAGTTTAATCGGAGTTCTTTTATCCTATAGCTTGTCCTAGGAACTCATAGATGACTGAGATTTTTCTGAAACCCTCTTACGCAAAACCAAAATTGTTGTCGATAATCCGTTTACAAGTCGTACTTCTTTTTGCGATTGGTCCAACGACCGGTTCTCCATGCACATTCCTGCGGTTTGGCTAGCACTCAAGTCTTAACAAATATTCACAAAGAGAGGACAGTCTGGAAAGGAAAACATCTTGAATAACTGCTACAAAGTAACGATGTGATAATTCATCGTTTTCCGATCACTGCCCACAAATATGAATACCAATTCGATAGCAAAACTACATGGTACTGTTAAAAGATTTTAGACAGTTACTACTTAAAAGAACATTGTGCCTTTAACAAGTAAATGCGCCTCAACAAACAGCCTTCTGATCAGCAAACAAGTGCAGTTTCTTGTTCTACCGTCTCGAAAATTGTTTTGTCCATCTGCACAACTCATCATGACCTCGGTGTAGGTCCGTTATGCTTGGTGGTTAAAATTAAACGTCCTGTTATCACTATATTTAGAAGAAAATGCAGCCTTCCACAAAGTCGGCTAAGTACCAGATATGATTTAATTGAACTAAACCTCTTTTAAAGACACGAGAAATATCTCAGTTACTCCCAGAAAAAGTTTGAAATAATTTAATGAGTGCTTGCCTCTTTAAATTCAATTCGAAAGGTAGATATGACTTTCGGAATGTACTGCTAAAGTTAAATCCCCTTCAGTAGCAATTTCCTACCTGAGGTGCTGCCTTTCTTCATGGTAACAAAAAAAAAAGTGTTTCCCTTTCAGGGTTAATGTTTGGTATGTTTAGAAGCGAATAAAAGAACTTCTTGGGGCATTTTGTCCTTGTTTTTACTAGAAGGAATTCCTCGAGGGTATCACCCTAAAAAGATTAGCCTTCGGGCTGGGGTTAAAAATGGTTGGTTCTGTCATCTTTTTAATACAAATATCTTAGTGAAACATAGCGAGGGCGAGATACATATTTGTCCCTAAGGAGTTATTTGTCCCTAGCAGTTTTAAAAAGAGTTATCAGCGGTGCAGTCGGCTGCCTGC
Organism: Pachyseris speciosa; assembly: GCA_016490735.1. NCBI lineage: Eukaryota > Metazoa > Cnidaria > Anthozoa > Scleractinia > Pachyseridae > Pachyseris > Pachyseris speciosa. Next base: position 95,008 of record JAEMWC010001368.1, on the reverse strand, counting down.
TGATGATAATCAGATGTTAAAAAGTAAGAGAGCATAGAGATCGACGATCCCACGAAACAAAAACACCTCATGTAACTAGTGATATGCTATCCATTAGAAACTGCACCAAACAGACTGTTGATTACCGTTTATTATAGAGGTCGTCCTTTATCCAGCTATGTAGCGTGTTTGTGGCCTGGCCAAGGTTAAAGTGGATGTGTTATAAATAAGTTGATCTTTTGCCCCCTTTGTTTCGTTGTGCCACACCCAGTCAACCATTTTTGACGACAATAACGCTTTGATAGATCGATCAATCGTACTACGTTAAAAAGGAAATTGACCTTGGAATCATAGACCGAATACATGTTCCGGTAGACAGTATCTCTACACACTTTTCACGACCTTTCACTGAAGGTAGGTTTGTCGACGTCTAGCCGACCCGTTTTGTTTCTTATTACAGCTAGTAAAACTGTTACACCTTATCAGTTGTTTTGCATCGATCTTTCCAACCCGATCATTAAGGACCAGTTCACAAAACATAAATGCGTGTATCTTCTGTGTCTCTTACTCCAGTTGTCATAGTGTCGTAATGGCTTGTTCCTCATTAGTTCATCAATCTATTTTCACCAATCAAATCAAGTAGCTTTGTTCGCCGCCTTAGTCGTCGTCAATAACGACATCAGATCCTTTCGTGGTAAATCAGAAGTGGACTGTTCTTTTTTGCATTCAAACATTTCATGAGGTAATAGTTACCAAAAGCAAGGCTTCATGATGAGGAAAAGGGTTGCAAAAAATCTAATATAAAATGCCAAAAGCAGCGAATCAAGGCCAAAAATTGACAAAGCATTACATGAATGTTCCAAAAAGGAAAGAAAAGAACAATTAGTATATACTTTGAATCCTGAATACGCAGTCAAGACATAAAGTTCTGTACATAAGAACTGGTTATTTTAATTCGAGAGAATCTTTTTCAAAAAGTAAGTAACTCACTTAGAGTGCAAGAAAGGAATGGCATTAAGTTCGTAAGCTGCTGTAATGAACCAAACCAACGTTAACACAGCTTACGAAACATCGCCAGACAGAGCGAAGAGTCAGCGATGTGTCTATTGCCAATTTGCCCCGCACGATTATCTTCATCTTAGTCCGAAAATGCATCAGTAGATCTTGCAACTGGCAAAGTAATGATGTGTCTCTCGCCTTCAGTTAATGTCAATATTGACTTTCCTACCTTCCACCTCATAGAATTATGAAATTAGAATAAAAACATGTGCACCTTTTTTCGTTTCTCTTCAGAACTTAGAATTCGCCATCTTTCTTTACTTACCACAAGTAGGTCTCTTTTGACTGTAGGACTGACGTCTGTCAAAAAATAAATTCAGTTAATTAACCTAATAAATGTACTCGAGTCTCCTTAAATACCTTAGTGGTCAAGCGTCCAACCGCTGTACAATATGTATTAGTGACTCATTTTTTTGGAAGAGAGAACACTACATTTTTCTCAGCCACCACACGCTGCTTTAAAAATTGTCCTCTCTTTTGCGCAAACATTGGATTATTCCGGAACCACAATTATTCTTTGGGCAAGAAATGGAAGTTCTCACAGCAAGTGATATAAAAAATCGGCGGTCCGGAAAACGTTTGTGGGCATCGCTATTATTGAACCGAAGTCAGCGAAAATGCTTGCACAGCGCGTGCTATGCCGCGTAAGCGGGCCGACAAACATTGAGTAGGCGTAATTGGTCCAAATTATTTCGTCTTGAGCACCTGTTGTATATAATCATTACAAAATATTTTAATAAAAATTCCGTGTGTCTCTAATAATGGTCCTCAAACGGAAACATTAAGTAAAAATTGGCACGCGTGCTCGTGGTTAATGGCAAAGCAAGGAAGTGGGACACACGACGGCATTCCAGAGAAGACCGTTTGCGGTAAATCAATTATTTCAAACATACTCGTCATGTGATATGACAGTCTTAGTCAATCTTGGGGATGGACTCTCAGAAAAGCGCTGTGTAGGGTGGGCTCGGATTCCCCGAGTTTTTTATTCGTTCGTTAACTGGAATGGATGCAGGATTTTGTTCTTAATATTAAAATGAAAATATAATAATAATATCTTTCCCAATCTGTCAGAATTTTGGGGACTAAAGAGAAGCGGCATATGTAAAGTCAGTGGTACAGGCAGTGGTTACCCTAGGTTCCCTAAGCCTTCCTTCTCTTCTCTTGATTCCGCGCCTCCATTTTCCGCACGCTTCACAACTTGATGTACGTTTGTAAATAAAATATTACCGGCCTCTATATTTCGTGAATTAAACAACTTATGTGGGGTCTAAGATCACAGCAGCCTGTGAGTGCTTTGTTTTTTTTTTTGTTTCTTTTTTTTTTTTTTTCAGTATGTTTTTATTCCTGGCTTGAGCTGTCAGTCCTTTCTACACGCACCTTTTTCTTTACAAAATAGTTTTTCTTCCTTCGGAATTCATCTGACAGAGGTTAAGATTTTAAACTCGACGTTAAAATCAGGCGACGTTTCGTCCTTCTTCAGGAGAATTTTAGAAGACACTTTCAGACGATTCCCCCCACCCCCACCGAAAAAAAAAATTGTAATTTTTAAATTGAGAGCTAAAAGATTTAGAAAATAAGCTTCTGAGATCAGCCAAGTTTTTTCTTGGCCGTGAGAATTCGTTTGGCCGGCTGCAGGTTCGCCTTGCTGGCAAAGGATTCTCCTTAATTAAAGATTCCATTTCGTGGTCCAAGAATTAAATATTGATTATAGTCATTGTTGACTACGTGACTGAAGAGAAAGAACTTTAAAATGCTGAAGTTGAATGGGCCCTGTATTCGGGAGTCAGGTAAGGGAAATAATTAATCTTTGTTTCAGAATAATGCTCGAACTTTCTTTTGCTGAAAAGCGCATCTTGAACTGTTACATATTTAGCGACGCTTATTTTGAACTATAGCAACTCATTTACAGGATACCACACATCAAAACCTTTGGCGTTTGAACTTAACAAAGAACAGTTTAATAGTGAAACGGTAAAACCAGTATGCAGACGCGCTTCTTTTGTCACTTGCACTTCCTCTCGAAAAAGCAAAAAAGAAAAAAAAAAATGAATAAAAAAAGACAGAAAAGAAAAGCTGGGAAAAAAACTAAAAAAGCAAACACGAAAAACCAAGAACAAGCATTCAAAGCAAGTGAAAAGTTAACAGAACCACAAATAAAGCTGAACAAACCTGGTTGCCGTATTTTTCGTCGGTGCGAAGCTAAGTCTTCGTACGATGTGTGACCTTGGTTAATTTACGAGCAGACTTTAAAGCAGCACAAAGAGGAAACGAGTTTCAGCCATGAAAACAGGTGGCTCTGAGGGGATGTTTGCTAAGCTGTTAATCCTTCCGTATAAAAGCCCGTAATCCAGTTTGACATTCAAATTTTCCTCGACAATAACTAAAATAGGTCAACTGGATTACCCATTATGAATTCTCCTAGCTCATAAAACGCCAAGGCGAACGTGTTTTACTTAGACATATACGTACCGTGCTTAAATAAAACTGATCAAGTTATCAAACATCATTTACTGGAAGGCTTGGCCAACGATTTCAAAGAAATTTTGCTGTGGGATAGCAGTAGTTGCACTGCTGGGTGCTGAGAAAATCCCGTTCTTGGCTTAAGACATAAGACACGAGTTTACGTGATGATTTAGACATCCTCAAAGTTAAACAGTAATTACTTATAATGCCTGATAATCAGAACTCCGGCAGACAAGAAATGCGTCTATTTTATCTTAAATCGTTTCGCTCGTTTTAATCTGATTTAGCAATTTTTGCGTGTATTTCTGAGATATAACAAGACATATTTAAAGGCCATCGTTGATCACATCAGGATACGGACACGTCTGATAAACTGAGTTTACATGTAGAAACATGCATCAATGAATTTCTCAATGCTTTTTTTACAATCGATACAAAATCAAAAATAAAAAGAGAAACAAGGAAAGAAGTGGCACTATGGACAGATATCTAAAGTTTCAATTAAAAGCTTTATGCAAATGACTTTCAGCAGAGGTTATCTTTTTTATAGTATGACTGTGATTTCTCGGCATTCCAAAGCTTCGATCCACTCACAGAACAAACTCCGATCTATCACCATAGATTACGGTTTTAGTCCTGGCGAGATGTGAAACAAGATTAGAATTTATTAAACGCAGGGAGCTACAGTATGATGATGAAAAAAGTCACCAATATTTGCTGGAGCACAACTACGGCACAATCCGGTGGTTACAGAATCCGATCATCGTACAGGAGGTGGTGGGTTCGTTTCAAGTCGTAGACTCTCACCTTTGCCGGGCTTGGCGTTAGTGACAAGATAAATCCCTACTGCATCAAAAGAGTTTAAAATTGATCATGCTTCTGTAGTTATCACCATACGGCATCTTAGACTACATCGGTGACGGTAATCAGTGAACATTACGTAGGACTGGGAAGAGTCTCATAAGTGAAGCTACTGGTACATGGCCCAGCACCCACGAGTCTCTCAGCAGCTAAATGGCGATAGCACCTGATCGGTCACAGTGCTAACGTGCGGAGATCGGCTCGGTATTAGATTTTTCTCTTAATATCTCCCACGCTCGCGACATAATAGATATTTCATCTTCCTAAAGTCATTACGGAGCTCCAAATTTAACATCTTGCTTCATTTACCACCTACAGGGCACTTTTGAAATCACTGCTCCTGCAGGATGAATGCGTGCCATATCTGAAGCTAAATCTGGCAAAGCTTAGCTCTAGTAAACAGGTCCTTCAGTCATTTAGTTTGCGCCCGGCGATCAGAAGATCGGATCAGAAGATAGCGGGTTCGATTCCCGTCGAGTATACTAGGTTATTTCTCTGTTGGAGGAGCAAACATGCTAAATTTTAGTTTTCGTTTTATTATTAGCTTCGAGACAGTTGGCAGGGACCAACTACAGCTTGAACCAATTACTGTAGGCCCTTGACAGTACATCCTTCCCTACCTCAATAACCAATTTATTATTAGAAATTGCTGTCTGCTCTCCTTTTAGCAACAAATTATATAGATCACAGTCCAGCTGATTCCAGTCAAGGGCTCAGATTTTTTTTCTGTTGCACGATGAATATTACTTTAGTTTTCGTTTCTTTGAATATACTTTTGCCACACTTGGCAGGGACTCGACCGTACAGCTTGCATCAATTACGGTAGGCCCGAGGCCTACCGTAGCCTGGGACCAGGCTCCGTAGGGATCCCAGGCTATGATATTATATCCATATATACCTCACTTACCAACTTATTTTTGATATTGTTAAATCTGCTCTTCGTTTAGTAAGAAATTGGATCAGTGCTAACACAGTATTTCCGATAAAACTGCTCTCACAGCAAGACTGCCACTCCAGGCTTTAGTGGGCATGGAAACATAGTTGTGGGACGTAATTGAACCGTGTTTTACTACCACACTTATTTAAAGCTTTTTCGGTAAAAAAAATTGTGGTTTTAAATAGTGAACCTTTCACTTCGTTAACAGAAATATGACGTGCAAGTTGGCACATGTGCACATTTAATGGAAACGCAAGCCAATTTGATTGAGTCGCGACGGCGTTCTGAAAGCATTATGAATCATATACCAATATAACCATGATAGTATATGATTATTTCCACACGCAATGCATATACGCATGACTTACCGACTCTAACTGTGAAAGGTTGTCTGTTCTCGGCAGAAATAGACTGAAATTTTTTTCTGTTACCCTGCGTGAACCTTATGGCCAGTATTGTGCCGAGCGCCACATAGGCTAAGAATTTGTAACTCTTTGAACAATAAAAAATCTGAGTTGACATAATTTAACTGAGGTTTCGGTCATAAAGACATTTCTCGTTTGACTTTAAAAGACCATCGTTTGTGACATTTTACTATAGACCACTCAAGATAGTTGTCAAGACTCATTCTAAATTTTATCACATTCTATACTTTCACATTTATCACTGAAGGACCAATGACACTAAGTTTTGTGATCAGTTAACTAACTTAGCCAAAGAGATGCTTGTACTATGGAAACTCAAAATAATGCTCCCGTTTTGTTCAAAAATCCTTTACTAGTGCAGTGAAACTTTTAATGAGTCTTATCGATTATGTGGCCTAAGCAAGTTCGTTCGGGCGTTATTCTGAACTGCGGGATGGCCAGGATGGAAACAGAATACCACTTGACAAAAGTTTTAGCGCTCGTGTCTAGTAAGAACCATTTAAACCGATTACTGAAGCTTTGCCCTTCTTTCAAGAATTAACCTTTATATCTTTCACTGTTGTAAAGATCTCATTTACGACTAATTGTGCAAAGAAATGTTCTTTGTCTTGATTTAACCCGTATTTTGGCCCAAAGATGACAGAAAAATACCCATCACATATCTCCTCAAAGTACACGCTAATTCAAAAACTGTATCGCAAAACAAAACAAAATCAGAACGGACTGAAAACTAATATAACCGGGGGGAAATATCACTTTATAACTATACCTGACCCAGAACCACAAATAACGCACAAAAACAAACCTGATTAATTTTCCTCGATGAAGTCTCAGCACGTTATCTAATTTTGATAAAGTGCAATCGCGTTTATATAAATCAGTGGAAAAGAAAAAAATAAAATAAAATAAAAGCGTTTATTGAGAGTTAAAGGCGTGAAAACACAGGCTTGAACGGCCCTTGATCCTTCCGTACTCCCCCCGTAATCCAGTTTGAAGTCTACATCGACTGAATAATCCGTTATAAATGCCCAGTTCAGAATAACGCCCGAACGAACTTGCTTAGGCCACATAATCGATAAGACTTGTAAGAAACAATCAAGCTTTTGAATGCTAGAGCCAAGTCAAGAGTTTTTTCCTTAGAAGGTTGGTTAAAGAATTACGTTATTGTCGTCTGCGCGGAAAAGATGAGTCTACGTGAGAGATAAGAATTCATGATAACCACCAATCCTAATCTGACAAGGAATTTTACTGCGTAGTCCTTAATCGGTGCTCTGTTAAGATGAAGGTTATGCTGTCTTCGTGATTCTTGACTTCAGACATCAGCGAGATCGAGATAAACAACCCACAACTAAAACGAGTTCAAGAAGTAGGAAGTGCGTCCCCACATCCTAACGCTGAGAAAACGGACATGAAGGGTTTATGTGGACCCAAAGCTTAAAGCGAAATTTACCTAAGAATTGCACTCTTGTATTCTCGCAGAATCAAATTCCTAGAGTTTCTAACATTATCGTAGTCGACTGCGAGTGCACGAGACTGGTTGAGTTCTAACACTATGTTAACTAATGGTCTACGGACACGTGAACGAGGGTCAAATCCCATCATTGAGTCGGCGATTAACCCAATCCAAAGCATCAAGCAACTAAGAGCATTATTACACCCCCTGGATAGGATGTTAGTTTATTGCAACAGTTTCTCACGGACATACATTTTGCGTGTATACCTGGAAAGATAGGCACAACGTGAAATAAACTTCCTTGTCGAAATGTAAAATACAAAATTCCCATCAAAACTCCAATAGGCCAACCACCACCAACTGCAATTACAATACGTTAATCACAATGATTTAAATATTATTGTCCTCAGTACGTTCAAAGCAATATACAGGTTAAGGTTTTTTAGATTCTAAATGGCATAAGGTCTCAAAATTAATTCTCCAACGAACGCACTAAAAAGAAAGAAAGAAAAACACGAAGGAACTCACATTTATCATAAGAAAACCATTGTTAGTATTAATTAATTAGTGAAGTGTCGCACCGAAGTTTTCCCTAAGATTTATCGATTATGAGACAGTGGCAAGCCGAGTATTTGACGAAGCGTTAGATGATACTTGTAAAGGAGTGAAAAAATCCTCCAAATGCACAGGGAACTAAAACTAGTTGTGAAAACACAAATGGAAACTTGGGAGGGTGCAAGGAAAGCTTTGTGTCTTCAGCCAATACAAATGGGATTATAGGAATGACTGTTACAATGCCTTTGGGAAAGAAAGTAGAAAGTGAAAGCTTTCTGTTGATTTAAAAGTCACATATAGCAGTTGCTACGTTAGTTCACAGAGTTGTGGCTAACGATTCCAGCTAATCAGAAAACACTCAGGTAGTGTATTTTTACTCTAAACCTGATTTAAGGCGCCCCCACAACTACGTGTTTTAAGTAGTTTTCATTTGAAAAAAAAACAAGGCGTTTGGACCGCCGTTGCCGTGCTTTTCATCCGCGCGCACACCTACGTGGATCCGTTTTCACAACTTTCGTCGTGCACAAGTAATAGGGAGGTTAAGCAACGAGGACGACAACGGCAACGAGAACGCCACAAAACAACAGCTCTGCACGTGCGTTTTACATTTTAGTGCATTTCTTAGCCGTCCTCTCCAAAACAACAACGTCAAATGACGCATTCAGTTACGTTTTCTCGAGAACGTGAACGCATCACGGGAAATTTTCCTATCTTTTTCCTTACTTTGACGTCGTTCATAGCAATTTACTCCCTGGAAAATTCGCCAGCATTTTCTAAGTTAAACAATTTGGAATAATCGTGAAAGTTAACGAGAAGTTATATTTTGAAATGACGTGATCGTTGCCGTCGACGTCGTCGTTAATTAAGCTCCCTTCGAGAACGCTACTTTTCTTAGACTTCCACTGATGTTCGTACGTCGACGTTTTCAAAAACATCCGTTTCCACACCGTCCTCACGTGAACGGCAAATCTCCGTATTCAAGGCAAACGTAAGCCCCTTTTAGCAGGGTTTTAAGACTCTCAGTCTATTTTTGAAGCATTTTCGTCAGTTACTCGCAGGCGGAAAGACTAACTAGATAAAGAAACTCCCTTTCTCATAATTAAAATGATCGAAAACGGATACAGACGGTTTTTTAAACACCACGTTTTTTTTGAAATGACGTGATCGTTGCCGTCGACGTCGTCGTTAATTAAGCTCCCTCCGAGAACGCTACTTTTCTTAGACTTCCACTGATGTTCGTACGTCGACGTTTTCAAAAACATCCGTCTCCACACCGTCCTCACGTGAACGGCAAATCTCCGTATTCAAGGCAAACGTAAGCCCCTTTTAGCAGGGTTTTAAGACTCTCAGTCTATTTTTGAAGCATTTTCGTCAGTTTACTCGCAGGCGGAAAGACTAACTAGATAAAGAAACTCCCTTTCTCATAAATTAAAACGATCGAAAACGGATACAGACGGTTTTTTAAACACCACGTTACGCAACAACTCAGAAGTCGCGTTGTAAGACATCACGCTACAACTAACATAACAAAAACACTCAGTGATCAAACAAATATGTCTTGACGAGCGGCTGTTTTCCATGTGATCAACTATCATATGCGAATATGTGTGTTGAGTACACGTGACTGGAAAAAAAGACTTTGCGGTCCTATCTTACACTATACGTGTTTGACCAGTTCAAAACTACCGATTGAAAGGTGTTGTTGAATTTTTAGCCCATTCAGTTTGTATGAGAGAAAACGCACCAATTGCTTTACGTTAATTGTCTACTCCCAGCTTTATTTCCTAGACGCCCTATAAAATGGCTTGTGAAAATTAACTGATACAAAGCCTTTGAGTAAAAACGCACAAAACACATAAACATTGCTGTGTTGAATGCATTCATTATCTTCGGAAATCTGTTCAAATTTACACCATTTTTGAGGTTGCTTTACCAAAGTATTAGTTACCAGCACGGGTGATTTGATGAAGGTTTACCATAAGTAAAGCCTCAGAGTCGCGTGTCACTAAATTTGGTATAAGAATTGTTCGGACGGAATTTTTGTGGTTTTGGCTGCAGATGACTCTTTCCATTTCTTCCGTTGCTTCGTGCTGTGCAAGATCGGTCTTCGTGATGAAAGAAGAGAGAGGAATTTGAAATATATTAATACTGTTATACGTTAGCACATGCACATTTTAGCTGGACTACAAGCCCAGGACGTTTCAAGCTCCAGGATGTAAGTTACCATGGCACCGCGTAACAAAGAGACAGGCAACTTTTTTTTCATACATATCCTTCAAAGATGGAAATTTTACATCCCTGATCATTTTAAATACCTGCCATATAAAACTGATATTGGGTAGAATCATGTTAGAAAGCTGAAAAGTGCTATCGTCTTGCAAAACCATAGACGAACAAATTCATACTGGTCAGTCTAGCGAATGGCCATAACCTGCATAAATAAAATATCAACCAAATCTATCTCAGATGTGAAAGTAGAGTAGTTGCATAGATTACTAGCATGAAAGTACACCGCAGTTTCTTTCGCAGCGTGAGGTACTGACTTAGCTTCAAATATATCATAAATACGCGTGGGTGGTAAAACCTCTTACCTGAGAAAAAAAAAACATTCTCAGACAAACACAAATATATTTGCGACCCTCTGTTGACCTCAAAAATTTTGTCTACACGGAGTAATATAGATCGGTAAACAACAATCATGATACTACGTCCTTTGACTGGAGGAGATAAGATATGTTTTGAGGCAGAAGTCATGCAAACAGCTGCTTCAGATATAAATTCAAGAAAGTGTCGCCCGACTTTATCAGATTTGATACTTCAATAAAAGATGGGCGCCCTATTGATATCGCAACTTATTTGCATCCTACACAAGGCAGCGATATTTGGTAAATGACTGCGGCGACGAGGCTGAGGTATCCGGGATGATTTTAAAAATAAACTGATACACGTGCCAATAAACAACAGTATCTTTCAAATTTTTACAGTTAATGATATTGGTTTCCGAAATGATTTATCACGATCGAACGGGACTCCATCCTATAAACGTACGGTGCGTCAACTAACTATCAAGCGTACTGACGGCGAATTGCATTGGTTGGTCAAAGAAAGTGGGTCCTGGTTTCGACGACCCGTCGGATGTCGGAAAGAGTCTTAAAAAGTATGACAAGATTGGAAGCAAAATCGTGAACTTTCTAATTAACCAGAAAGCTCCATCATGACAGGTTCGCATACAAGCCGAGTGGTCATTTTAGCAGGGTTCTTCGCGGCCCCCGCAGGTCATACGTAGGTATACCGTACTATTTTAAAAACAACACCACTAAGGGGATTGAAATAAATGACTCTTGACTAACCAAATTCAATCAAGTGACTTACTAGCAAGGATCGTTTTAGTTTTAAACGCAACTTATTAAGAAGGAGGTTGTGTGGCAAAGGCCTTTGAGAGTATAAATGCCAAATTCGTTTCCTTGGGCACAAGTTCCGGTTCGTGAATTTCGGGCGATTAGAAGATCAGAAGATCAGAAGATCAGAAGTAGACATCTCACAAGACTTTGGTGAACATAATCTTTTGCCATAAATCTCTTCACATTTTGGTCAAAAATATCGTTTTTCAGTTGCTTTTGTTTTTTTCTGTTTACGTTATAAGTTGCATGCTCACCAAATAGCGGCACGTACGGATCAGGGCGTGTGCTTATTCCAGCGGCTTTCGCGTGTTTAGAACGTGACGCAGTTACATACAATAAACTTGTATGAGGCGCCATTCAGAAATCATCTTCGTATGATTGGATGAATTTTGTAAGAAACAGTAAATCCACCAGTTGGTTTTTTCCCAACGCTTCTCCGTTTGTTATTGTCTCTGCTGTCCCAACACGAAGAAGAAAGCCCTGTTATAGAACAGACCTGCAATAGAACCGAACCTAGAACCGTCCACTATTCATCCGTCAACCAGTCTGAAAAGGCGGCGCTTATCATCTCACAGAACTGGCAATTTCGACCTCCCTGACGTGTCCCTAATCAATACAAATTACCTCCGCATCTGGGACTTAAACCGGCGACAGATCAAATGTTGCTGAAAAAAATCTACTCAGTTGGAGGTCTTGGGCAACTTAAAATGGACATCTCTTGGCAGTTTTAGACAGATCCGAGTTACTACAGCTCCTGCTGCTTGCACAAGGATATCAACTTTTGAATTAGGTAAGTGAAAACGGAACATCTCTCTTGTTCAATTACCTGAGTACGCCGACACACCTTTCAGAAAAGCTTTTCTTCTTTTACGGAAATTCGTTATTCCTCACAAAATGTGGCATCTCGATCGTCTCAAAATTGCGTCCTAATCTCACTTCTTTGTCAAATACCAGGTATCTTCTGCAAGTAGCTGTGGTCTAACAGATAGTACTGCATCTTGAAGATGCGAGTGATCGTCGCAGTTATTAATATTACTTAAGCAGTACTGAAAATTAGCCCTGAAGTATTGCATCAGCAACTGCCACAGATAGGCAATAGAAGCGAACGAACCTTTAGTGCCACTTTTCATCCGTCAACTGGTTAGAAGAAACGGCGTTCAGCAAGTCACAAGACGAGCAATTCCTGAATTATTTTGCCAAGGGATAAACAGCAGGAATTTTTCTACCTTTCAATATTAGTTACTTTACTTCGTTTGATTACCACAACTTTGTAAACTCTCTCTGTTATGAGGAACATCACTGATCTCTCACAAAATCAATCATGTCTGGATATGGATGCCTGGGATTTTTAGCATTTAATATAAGATTTTTCAACAATGTCCGTAATTTTTAAGTGATAAGGATCCCGTGGTTAAATTAATTATTATTATTATTATTATTATTATTATTATTATTATTATACCTTCATTTTTATTCATTTTCATTATACCTCCATTCATACTATCATACCTTCTGTAATTACTGTAAATATATGTTGAAGTAGAAATAAAGTCTGTTTTAAATATATATATATATATATATATATATTTTTTTTTTTATTATTATTATTATTATTATTATTATGCCTGCCACAGCAAGCTCTTAGTGTGAAGTCTACTTGTTTTGTTCAAAACACTCGTTGATTAAATTAAAAACAAAAATCTGAAGAAAAAAAAAACACAACCACATCAACATAGAAAAAAAACACACACAGCAAACGGATATCGCGAAAAGTTCACTGAATTATTGAAATTCGTCATTTTTCCCGTGAATTCTGGAATAACTGGAATTAATCAAGAATCCAATTTAACGTGATAAACTGAAAGTGTTAGCAGCAATCAAGATACGCATGGAAACACGATTTCATCATTGAAATGCAATTCCGTTTGTTTATAAGTTCATTTTAGCGATAACATCAGATAAACTGGTGATGTTGCAAGTCCACTTATCTAGTGATAAACAGTCAAATTCTTTTCTATATAAAGTCATTCTTTCCTGAGCATGCAGTATATCACAAGAATTTCCTCGATCAGCAATGTTAATTAACAAGCGTTCACCTTCAATTTCAATAGTTTTGACGGTTATCAAAAGTATGTGTTCAAAAGCACATGCTAAAGCGATTTTATTAATTATGATGCAATTTCTCTGCGTTAAGATCATTCTGTTGATAATTCGATAAACTAATTATTTAAAGAATGAAGTGGCATCATTCTTTTTCGCTTACGAAAGGCGTTTTCCAAGAATTTAGTAACGAATTTCGGTTCTCAGGATTTACAATCAGATGGCTTTAACATGCTTCGTCAGTATTCCGAACGTTCATGATGAAGTGCAAAGCATTCTTGAACTGACAAAAGTTGTGAAATCTGTTTAAGCAATTACCAGTTTCCGCCCTAAGTACATTCTGTTTCCTTTTATCAGTTATTACTTAAACTCGATAATCAGCAGAATAATTCGAAATTGCCCTCTAGTGATGAAAGTATACAACCTTAACCGCAGGTTAATTACAAGCCATGGACACAAAGTGCAGTTTCGTCTTTTTTTAGGATTACAGTCAGACATGTGCTCAGTTAAGAACTACACTGTATGACACTGCAACTATTTCATTAACTTCAAAACTCTCCGCTCCACACACCTTAAAGCGGGCATCTAACAGACAGATTTCTAGTCAACTGCGAGAATCACATATTACATTAACTGCTTTGAGCAGCGAAGACACCCAGAAGTTAACTCTATTGAAGCTTTTTGATACAATCGATTATTGCTCCGAAGAAAAGTTAAATGTTTTGGGGATGTAGCACGCTAAGTCTGTACGATCTGCGGACCTTTCACAGTTGACAAGTGGATAAATGGAATGTAGAAAATTACGGACAGAAAGAAAACGTCTGTTTTCGCGATAACCCTTTGGTCATATGCGAGAGGACATTGTTTAAAACACTTCCGTTCTTTCGAAATCACGGACATTTAGTTCTTTCCGTTGGTTTTCCTTGTTAAACGTGTTCGACAGTCCTGTTTTCTGTTGATAAGAGGTCTCGGTCTGTCGTTAATTATATGCCAATTTCGAATTAAGACTGAAAAATAGCCTATGACAGCTGTATAAACAAAAAGCCTGGTGACGATGTTACTCGTCATCTAAAACTTAAAAAGAATAACCACCTGATTGCTTCCAGCACTGTATTTCATTTTAATTCTATTAGCACAGAACGGCGACAATGTCTTACTAATGTGGAAAGACATCTGCTCTAGCGACGACCTGAGCAGTTCTTCTACAAATTGCCCGCCTGCAACGTCACAAAGACCATCAACAAATGTAGCTTGTAATAAAAGGGAAAAGACAAAAAGGGGTTGCAAATGAAAATCTCCAACCTTTCGAGATTCCCCGGTATATCCGGCTTTTCCTTCAAGAACGATGCTAGTGAAAGTTTCTTCTTGGCTAGTTTTGTGATTATATTGTGTTCTGTTTCAGCTTCGTTTCGAAAACAAAGGTATCGTCTTGGAAACAGACTCGCTAATCTGTGACCAGACGTAAGTCAATTTCCACACTTGTTAGCGTGGTAGATATCCTCATAAGAATCCTCTTTATCAGTTGATTAAGGCAAGATTTTGATCTTCAAAATTAAGGATTAGACCAAATAACCAAATCAACATACCCAATAACGTCGCACAAACATCTATTGTTATTGGTTTGTCTTGACGACTCCACTAGAAACAGTTACTCACATTTACCATATAAAAGAAATAAGCTCTACTGAATGCAAATTTGTGAAAGTACTGGAGGTGACAGCTCTGAGAAGGCCTGTTTCGGCAGAAATAGGAAATACCTCCTGGAATCCTCTGGAGATTTTTCCGGGAATCAGGAAGCTTGAGAAAATGTCAGCGAAACATGAACTGATTCTGGGACAGTAAAAAAAAAAAAAACGGGGATATTTTAAACAAAGCGCGTTTCGAAGAGTTGCCGGCCACCCCTGTTGAAATATTTGACCATTCGGCTGAGTAAATAACGGTATTGCATCCAATATTTAAAGGAGCACTGTCACCGGGTTTTATGCTTTTTTTGGTTCATTTCTGCCAAAATTACTGCCTTTTACCTGTTATCGTGCAAAAAAATGCTCCTACAGAATGAGCAAGATAAATTCCAATGAAATTTTAGCCGGGAGAGCCAACCATAATCTTTTTGGTGATTTTTCAATGCATAACTTGATATTTTGAAAAAACTGGCCAGTTATTTAAAATTTCAATCCATTTCCATGCTCGTCATCTTTGATGGAATACAGGAGTTTATAGTGTCAATGCAGTACTTCAGTCTCGCAGCAAAACTAGACCATTATTTTACGGTTTCTACTGATGCATTGACAGTTTTGAGCTTTTCTAAGTGATTGTACAATAGCGTGACAGTGCCCCTTTAAAGGGGTTTTCAGGGAAAAACTTTGTGCGTGTATTTGATGTTGGCACTTGACTTAACCAACAACCAAAAGAGCAAATTAATTGATTGATCAACTGATTATAAGGAAATGGCTCGGCCGGAGGTAAGAATATTTGTCCAGTATTAGACGTGGTATTCATAATATTCGAAAAAAACCTCTTTGAGTCAAGACTAACAATAATTGGATTTTACACCAAACATTTTTTGCCTAATCCTTTTACTGGTTTCACACTAAGGCATATCGTAGGAACTATGAAAGCTATTTTTGTGAAAATTACTTCTTGAACTCAATAGTGTCTTTAAGTGCGTAATTGTACGTGGGTTTCCAACGCACAAGATCAGGAGGGACTCCTGCACAAGGTCAATGAGACTTTCGTCCACTCTGCTTGTTCCAAAATGCTCCTCCAATTCCATTAACAAGAGAGGCCAATTGGTGGTTTTCATGTAATGTCATCGAAAGTCTAAAACTTGGGCTAAGGGCACCACAAAGCTCCTTGTTAATATTTTCTACAGACCGTTGAGACAAAATCTAAAACTTAGGCTAAGGGCACCACAAAGCTCCTCTGTTAATATTTTCTACAGGCAATGAAGACGTAAAGCTTGTGGGATGTGGCTGGAGTGACAAGGATACTTCACAAATTAATGTGATCAAGTAAGCTGAAGCCACTCTAAGGGCACTATGGCCACAAGGCCCCCAAGCTTTGCTTTGGTAGATTTAAGGGGTAATGCCCGCTACCTTGTGGCCTTAGTGCCCTTAGCGTGGCTTCAGCTCACTTGATAATATTTTCTGCAGACCGTTGAGACGAAATCTTCAACGAGAATTTATTTCCGATATCAGTTGCTTTGTTTTGCAAGTACGTCTGTTTGCAATATGTTCACAGTCATTGTAGCCCCAAGTACTCTGGATGTTCTAAATCAGAATTTCCTGTCTGTTTGATGTTGAGCAGGGATAAAGGTGCTGGAATTTCAGTCTGTTGCTGTATGGCTCAGTAATTCTTTTAAACAACTCTTAAAATAATTTGATATATCGATGTCAGGATTACGCAGCCAACGAAAAATGTGACCGCTTATACAGGAAATACAACACGCATTGTGACTGTTAATTTCATTTGCTGCATATAAGATACGACCAACCGAGTGTAAAATTAAACGTGTTTTGGAAATCATACATCTCGAATCTTATCCACGAATTACTACAAAACCGGGTAAGTGACATCTCTTTCGTAAAAGTGTGATATTTGGCCGTGATATCAGTCGTTATGATGGTTTATTGAAACGCCGCAAAAACTCGAAAAAACGCTAGAAACGAATTTAAAACGCTTGTAAAATACGCGATAAATTCAGCTACTAAGGCTTCGAAATCCAGGGGCTGACCGAATTGGCACGAACTATAGCCTGGTTTGTAAGGGGAAATGCGACATCCTTTACGAGTGAGAGGAATATTGTAAACTGCTTCAAACACGAGCGAAAGACAAATTCAAATTCGACTAACGTTTCTGTAAATTCTTCCTGTACACTAAAACGGTTTATCAGGACAAATTAGTATAAAAGCATTTGACATCAGATAGTTTTTTCCCGACAAATATTGCAATTCATACCACGTCTGTGCTATAGCCAGAATAACTGCGTTAGGCTAGTTCCTTGCATGATTTTTTAGCCCAAGTATACGTTTTCCAAATAACAAACAAACTTACAAAAACTGAAGGAAGTGGTAATCCCTGTTTTTGAGACCAAAGGCAGGGGAAATCAGCCTATAGCTGCATAGGTTTACCCCTACGATGAGTCGAGGTCTTATCGAATTCAAAACAATTGAATCGTTGTGGAAATGGTTTTCATCTCGGTCAGAATCGCGGGAAATCTACCCAAGATTAAATATATTATGGCAGGTTTAATATGGCATCGACATCGTCATATGAATATACCACGAGTAAAAGTCTAGCTTATTGATTACGCTTACGATGAGTCGAGGTCTTAACGAATTGAAAAAATTGAATCGCTGTGGAAATGTTTTTCATCTTAGTCAGAATTGCAGGAAATCTACACAGGACTAAATATAGTATGGGAGATTATGTCATTGTCATATGAATCTGCCGCGAGTAAAAGTCTATTGTAGCTTATTGATTACAACATTAGCAGCAAGTGCAGAGAATGCGTGGTATTTTATTACTTTAAACGTCTTACTTTGCGTCGAGGTTTATCAATTACGGCACATATGAATTGACTGAATCAAAGGTCATTTAGTAAATCAGCATCACAGCACACACAGTTACATAAGTAGGTTTAATTTAGCGGTCAGATAATTAAATGCAGCAACTAAATGATTTAGTTACGAAGACTACTTAATTTAATCACTTTAAACTATACGTGGTCACTTTAAAATACAGAAGAATATCAGTGTTCACTCCTGAATATATTCTTAATAATTGCGGCTAAACCACGAACAAATTCGCCATGCAGTTTGAACTGCTGCTAACCTTATCTGCGGTGCTTTCAAATAATTATATATCAGTAAAAGAAACAGATCCAGAAACACTCTTTTTAATGTCAAACCTTGGAAAACACCTCTCGTAATATAGTTCCAAATTTTCGTAAAATGTTTCGTATAATTTTGTACTTTTAAAACCTAATTTCTGGCCACTGAAATGAAAGCTCTTGACTGCATTCACATCTTGCAATGCGGTTTACTATCATTAATGTGCGCCATGATTTGGCGGTTTCACATCTGCTGCACGCGCTGTTAACAGACTTTCCACAAAGACTCGATCGATTACTTAAAATAACTTAGGTCCAGAGTTCAAAATCCAAGACTTAGCAAAGAGTACGGATCACTTACAGGTTATTCAACAGACGACCTTGCTAACTATGTTACCATTATGAAATATTTTCTAGACATGGAAGGACTACAATTTCTGTGTGTGCTGCTTGTTGCAGTCCTGGTGGTGAATGAAGCCAAACCAACTGGTGGACATGCGCGGCGCGTAAGTTTTTCCTCTTAGTATATAAGTCACTTACGTCACTCGTAGTTTATCAATTACTGTGAGAATCTAACTTGGCGAAAGGATGCCATAACTTTAGCGTTCGCCTGGACATTTGACCGAGTCCGCACGTAGCGTTGTCGCTCGTTTTTATTTGTTAAGGTAGAGTTTCAAGAAAAAACGGTCTTCCGTGTTCAGATATACAAGACTGATAAACTCCGAAACGAAACTTTCCAGGCAATATAGAGCTTTTCTTTAGTGAAGTTACATCATCGTTTTCTAAAACGTACGCTTTTTATAGTTTCGTTGTGGCTTGAAAGCCAAACTTTACCTGGATACCAAACCTTTAGTTGTTCTCCATTTCTAACGTCTCCGCAAAAAACACTTTAGAATTACATAGAATTAAGAATTTCTCCTGATACTACGTAACCTTTTCGAAATCAAACTGATGAATTTCCGGTCGATATTTGGGCACACCAGTTATAAAAACTAAGCAAGACAAATCACTAAAACATAAAAGCACCTTTAAATGGTTAAGGATGGACGGGAAATTTGACCTCAGACGACAAAACTTGTCAAACACTAAAATAAATCCAGTTCTTCATTAAGAAAGAAAACTGTTCTAGAATCCGTAATTACACAAGTAAGCGTGGTCTTATTTTTGTATATTTTCGCTGGTCGTCAAATATTTAGTCGGTACTAGGGCCGTTTCTCAAAAGTCCCGGTAACTTAACGGGTCCGAAACCATATTTTGAAATCAATATCTTAAGAAAAGTAGGGTGTGTTCTGACCTCTTTTTGTTTCTTTAGCTGATCTTTACTGTATGATTTTCAAAACTTCTGAAACTCCCATCTGGAATGGAAAACAAAACAGCTTAACGGGCCCGGTAATTACCGGGAGCTTCGAGAAACGGTCCCCTGGAAACGTAAGCCGCACCATAATGAAACGAAGGGCCTCTATACTCTCCTGGATTGGCCATCACCAAAATTTGGGCAAGCCGACAAAAAAATTGCAAAAGCCTCAGACAAAAACAATAAATACTGTTTTGTAAAGTGCATTTACTTTGCTATCATATGGCTTGAATACAACTTCTCCAATCTCCACTTTTAACATTGCTGTTTAGAAATCGAAGGAAGGGGAATTGCTTGCTACATACTTAGCAAGAAAACTTGTAAAATAATGTGTCTCTATAGAGTCAAGGTTAATAACTTAAAATGCAAAGGGCGAAGTGTTTACATCAAACCTGTAATTCATTTTTCAGTGTTCCAAGGTCCGTGGTAAGGATTGCACTGAGGACAGTGACTGTGCATGTCTAAGGCATTCTAACCCCACGCGACACCCCACGCCATTAATCTGCAACTACAATCTTAAGTGCGAAAAAGAGAGCTTTTACGACACCATTGCAAGAAGAGTTCCAGTAAGTTATATCAAAAATTGTTTTTCCAAATAAAGCGCAAACATTGATCGGGTGGTTTGTAGTCGCATTAGAAATGGCAAGAAAGATTGTTTTTCGCACGCAAACAGACCACGCGCAGGTGAAATTTGCAAAATCGTATTAAGAGATTATTGTTAGTGCGCTGGGATTTGAAAATGATAACGCTAACGACAACGAGAACGACAACGGCAACGATAACGATGACGACGACGACGACGACGACGATCATAATCACGATTCAAACGTAAGTTCACTTCAAGTTTGCATTTATAATGTTGGGTCCATTCCCATTCATTCCGAAATCACGTTGTTGTTGTTCGGAGAAAAAACCTTAACTCTCGTTTCACGAATATAGTCTAAATTATCGCCAAAAAATAGCACCAGCATCACGCCACTGGAAATGGTACAAATTTTAAGGCAATTTCACCTATTTTCAAGCGTACTTACCACAAAATGCCCAGAACGACACGACTATTCATTTGTTATGACTAAACAAAACAAAAACGGGCAAAAAATAAATAATAATAATAATAATAATAATAAATTTTTTTTTAAAAAGGAATCTTCTTTATTAATAACAATAAAAATAATACCTATTTACATCTCAATTTAAGATAAGAAATATATATAATCTACAAAAGGAGATAGTAATAATAATAATAATAATAATAATAAATAATAAAAGACAAATCAAAACAAAAGCAAAAAATTAAACATAGTAAAAACATAGTGAATAGTTAACTATATATTAACCAGCTAGACAGCGCGCAAATGTGACAGACGAGATATGATCTGAATGTTGCTTCGAATTCGTGGACTGCAACTCGCCATAGCTAAATTTGATCAGTTTCATATCTTGCGGTGAGCGTAACTTTTTTCTTAGCAAGAGGCAGCACGTTTGAGTTGCTTTTTTACGTTTTTAAGAAGGAATGCTATGACCTGAATGCTGCTCGCAGCTGCGCGAGAACACAACCTAATCTCCCGACAGTCTACATTTGAGAAAAATCACGTTATTTGGACTGGATTTGAACCAGGAACTACGGCGCTAGTTGGAACGGTAGCAGGAGCGGCTTCTTACCACTAGACCACTGAAGAACTAGACGACGGGAAGTTGTATTTAAATATTTAATAGAGTCTTGCATAGAATATCACTTATCTACAGTGATTAGGCCTAAGCGCTGATTTTAAACGGTTAGCTTTTTATTGAGATTTGATGATCTCCATTTACTTTCTAAAATTATTTTTTAACGAGTTACTATATAGGCTTACTACAGGGTGTAGAATCAGTGCATGAATTATATTATGTTTGAAAATTGAGTTTTGTTCAACCAGCGACGTGGTGGTCTAGTGGTTAAAAGAGAGGATTGGAAAGCGAAGAGTCGCAGGTTCGAGTCCTGTCCGAACACTGATGACAACAAAAATGCTGACTTCCCAGAATTCCTTTCAGGCTGTCATTGTTAATAACTGTAGACTCTCTACATTAACTGGGTAGAATTACAAATGTAGGCCGTGCACATTTACTGTCAGGAGCTAGGGTTGGAGAACATTATTATGAAACTGAAATGGATTTTGTCCATATCATGCGGTGTAAATATTTAATTCTTAAGAAATGGCAAGGTCGCACGTTTCAAGTGTTTTAATTAAGTTTGATTGTTTTTGAGACGAGATGTTATGGTCTGAATTTCGCGCACAGTTGGTTAAGTGTACTTATTGAAACTGAATTGGATTATTTTCCCACCCTGCGGTATACACAACACATTCTCAGCAGACCCTCACTGTTGGTTTAAAGGTCGCATTTTACAACTTTTTTTTAGGGGAAGTGAATTTCGCGCACATTTGGTTGAGTGTACTAATTGTTAAAACTGAATTGGATTATTTTCCCACCCTGCGGTATACACAACACATTCTCAGCAGGCCCTCACTGTTAGTTTAAAGGTCGCATTTTACAACTTTTTTTTTTTTAGGGGAAGTTAATTTCGCGCACATTTGGTTGAGTGTACTTATTGTTAAAACTGAATTGGATTATTTTCCCACCCTGCGGTATACCCAACACATTCTCAGCAGGCCCTCACTGTTAGTTTAAAGGTCGCATTTTTCAACTGTTTTTTTTTAGGGGAAGTTAATTTCGCGCACATTTGGTTGAGTGTACTTATTGTTAAAACTGAATTGGATTATTTTCCCACTCTGCGGTATACACAACACATTCTCAGCAGGCCCTCATTGTTAGTTTAAAGGTCGCATTTTACAACTTTTTTTTTTAGGGGAAGTGAATTTCGCGCACATTTGGTTGAGTGTACTTATTGTAAAAACTGAATTGGATTATTTTCCCACCCTGCGGTATACACAACACATTCTCAGCAGGCACTCACTGTTAGTTTAAAGGTCGCATTTTACAACTTTTTTGGAGGGGAAGTGTTACGACCTGCCAGTGAAGGCTGCACGTAGTTTGCAAAGTGTAACGCATTGTTACTCAATTGGATTACTTGTTCCAGCTGTAGTCTACATAAAACGCTCTCTCGGTTATACATTTTAAGGAGAATAGGTGTGGTCTTGTTCAAGAGAGCTGTGGCACGTTTGACGGAATGGTTACGAGAATACAAGAAAAACGCTTTCGAATGTACATGCATCGAGGGCCAAGCCTTTAAACGTACACGATCTCCAGAATAGTCAAAATAATTGCTCATGACAAGTGAGTTGCATGTATTCAATAAATAACCAACGTAAATGTTCAAGGCTCGCATTTGCATGGTCTTCTTGTAGACCATAAATCAATTCGATCTCAAAACGATGGTGAAGATGAATACCACTATTCTGTTTTCGATTGAAAATTGTTTGAAAACGCACCCCTGTCGATTAGGGCCTTTGAGGAATAGGCTAGTTTTCTACTCTGTTTTCTCTCGAGTGGTCACCTTTCTAAATTTGTTTGTTTGTATTGATTTCAGTGCTTCCGTGCTTACAAGTATCCGTGTAAGACGAACGCAGATTGTCCTCCATGCAGCGAAGCACAATTGATATGCGAAGACAACGAATGTGTCAGAGAAAAATCCATGTTTGCCAGATGAACACTGATGTCCCACAAGTGATATCCAAGTGGCAAAACTGGTGGACGAAGTTGATCAATTTTCTTCAGATACTCTTCACTTAATACATGTACAATACATGTAACTCCCCCCTATTTACAAGATATTTGGAACGATATGTGTTATTCTAGACTGAGCAGTTGGGATCTAATCTAATTTAGCTATTTTAGACTGAGATGCCTTCCTTCTTCCCTAAATATCTTTTCATTTCGTACCTTTCATTGTCATTTCTTAAATAACACATTTCGATCTCATTTCGTACAGTTTGACGACGCAGCTATTAAATGGCCCGATTTAAAAATTAAATTTAAGCTATACATTAGAACTCACCGTTCGTTAACAATTTCAATACAAAACAGGCAGCACTGATTTAGCTTTTCTCTTTGAAAATGAAATTTTCCCACGACACTGTTTCCTTTGAAAGTTTATTTAACCGCCCAGACAATAAGCTTCACAAAATTATTCCATAGCAAAAAGAAAACAAGGTGCCCAATGGCAACAGTATTTGTTTGTTTAAGCTACTGTGGCATTGACTTACAAATAGCGGAGTTCAAATCCAATTTACAATTGGATTTATAACGCGATTACGATGTTTTAAGTGGATCAAAGGACGTTTTCAGGATTAACTTACTTACTGACAGTCGTGCGAAGTGGCACACAGGGCCTCCTGAAAGGTTTCCATGACCTACAAAGTCTTTTGGGGACAGATGATCAGCCCATCGCCCAGGATAGAGCGCTTTTCAATTGAGTGTCGTAAAACCAAAACCAAAGCAATTACTCTGACCAATCACAACAGAAGTAAGCAATGCTGAGCCAATCAGAATAAGAAGCAATTACACGTAGCCAGCCAGCGCGAAGCGCGGGAAAATACGCGCGTGCAAGTCACTATAAGTTTGGGTTTTGCTTCTCATTGGTTGAGAGACTGGCGCGAGTTTTGCTAGTCAATCACAGAACGAAGGAATGCAAAACCAAAGCAAAACGAGAATTACTTTCGACACTCAATTGAAAACCGCTCAAAAGTAATCAGTTGAAGCACCGCCCGACAAAAACGTCAGACAAGCAATCTTCTTCTCATTGGGCTTCAAGAATGTTTATTATTCTAGCAGAAATCCGTTCCAGGGGAAACTCTGTGACATGATGAACCTTATGTTTCATGTTTTGTAAAATGGCTGCTTGACACTACTGCTACTACTACTTGACAAAAACAAAGCACGCGGCTGAATTAGGTAAAACTGTTATGTTTGAAACAACACTACTGCAAGACACTATAGGCAAAAATTTTATAGACATTATCTTTATAATCGGTTGTAAAAAGCGTTGTACAAATCTAGAAAAAATATATTACTGACTGAAAAACAAACAAACAAAGACAAAAAAAAAAAAAACAAAATACCAGTCAAGTCTCGAATATAACTTGTACCCAACATAATCAGTGCTTAATCTGCACAGTCTCGAAAACGCAAATCAACAAGGACAAATTATTATTTTGTATAACAATATTGCGATTACTGTAGGGAAATAAAGTTACCACGAAATAAGAACATGTGTCACTGAAAATGATTTGTGACCTGTCGGTCTTTGTTGACTACACAAACTAATTAAAGAGAATCACCCACTCCCCCACTCCCCCCCCCCTCCCCCCCCCCTCCCCCAACTCTCCTCTCTCCCAGCCCAAAATACGCGCACAAGGGACTTAATGTCCGGGAGACAAATATTCACTGATGGCATTTTAAAATTCGCGTTACTTTAAAAGGTTACAATGGTTCGCCGGCGTGTAAGTGCATGCCTTTCCAAAACTTGAAATTTGGGAATTAATAAAGATGGGCAAGATCGTCGCAGTTGTGAACGCTACTTGAGTAGTACCGAAAAGAAAGCCTGGAAAAAAAAAAATTAAAAATCAGGCTTGTGCGGGACATACCTGGATTTTTTTCCCTCACAAATCTCCATTTCTTTCTTTCTTTCTTTTTTTTCAGGCTTTCTTTTCGCCAGATACTTTTCAAGCATAGCGTTCACAACTGCGATGAACGTTCACATCTTCATGTTTTAATCCGCAGTTCAATAAATGTTCTGCCGTATTCATATTCATTTAATTTTGGAATTGTGTTATATAAACAAGATAAATAGGACCTTCACGAAAATTCTTTTTTTCTTTTATTTTTTGTTGTTGTGTTTATGTTTCGTTAAAAGAAGTACTAAACACTTTTGTCCTAAAATGTTGTTTTACAATTTTTCGCTGTTCTTGATGGCGTCTTATTATTTTGTTTATAATCTAATATGTGTTTGGAAATACCACGATGAAAGGGGTAAGCTGAACTATGTGCTATACCCGGAACACACTGTAAAACAGTTTTCTTCGAGTATCCTACAAACCTTTCACAAGCTTATTTTGAAAGAACTGGAATAACTGATACAAGTCATTCTTGTCCTGTCCATCAATCCACGTCATCTCCAACACAACACTGCCAGACGGCAAGTCACCGTCGACCTCTGCACCAGTTCCTACCCGCATCATAAACGATAAGAGAGGTCTGGGATCAGTTTCACCCGGTTGTGATTCATTGTCATGCGAAGAGCCCTCCTCACAATGAAATTTTGTACCTTTTAAAACATCAGAACGTTCACACGAATCATCAGCTTTCGTACCTGTACTGTCCTCATTAGACGTGTCCTGTGTTTCCAAGCCACTTGAAGGGTTACCTAAGTCTTTGTCAGAGGCTTCGTTCCCAATGCAAGGCCCACTTCCAGCCATATTTTCTTGCCCTTCGCTCTCTCTGAGCTTTTCCCGCCGTTTTCTTCTCTGGTTTGCCCAGGTTTTGCCCGAAGCGTGACAAAGAAAAGCAGTTATTCCTTTGGGCTTGTCAGCTTCTTCCTTTTCTTTGATGGTAACCTGTAAGAGTAACAAATAGCATCATTTATAGGTATACTACACCTTGTGGATGTTAAACGAACGGCTTTCTAGGCCAAACAAAATTGGCCTTTCCGACCGAATAAAACAAATATTGAATATTTGCGCGCAAACAGGATTTTTATTCCTTTAGTCTGCATGATTTGTAAATAAGAGTAGGCCTGGGTCTTAGGGAGGAGTTTATTGTAATCGAAGGAAACCCCTTTAGTATTCTTGGGTCATGTGACTATTCATTTCATGTGCCGGCTTGTCATTCGTCTCGCGCCTTACATTAAGGCGTGTTTTGTTGACGCTGCCCTAATTTAAACCAGTTCGCTAGCGCTTCTGCTTACACAAAAATGCAACAACGATGAAACCAGAAACAACAAAGACAACACCCACACCAAAAGCGCCGGGTAACTTTTATTTGCAAACAGGCGCTAAAAAGCGTAAAGTGTTTGTCTAATTGTAAATGTGATCTACATAAGACCAAGGGCTGCACATTTCTCTGGCTTATCAACTGCCTTATATATATCTTCCCACTAGACGATACGCTCGTGCCACAAATGCATTGTTCACAGTCATTCACAATAAACGCAAATGCCTTTCCTGCAAAGCTTGCATTTCCTCGTCTTAAGGTTGTAAATTTACCTGATGCCACCACCATCTACGTTTTCTTATCAAGCAGCAGATCAAGATCAATACAATAAACCCAACAAAGAACAGTGGTAGTACAAACCTTCAACTCGTCCAGTGTCTTTTTCACATAATTCACTATTACAATGACTTTCTCTTCTGCTCGCAACTGCCCGCTGTTGCTTGTTTGTGTGGCCAAGTATTCATCAGGAATAACTATCTGGAGAGGTTTGGCCTTCTTGGTTCGTTTACGGCGCTTTGAAGGAGATTCCTAGAAGACGAATGCGCTGGAATCAACTAAAAAACTACAGGTAGGCCCTTCAAGGTCACGCAAACAGAACACGAGGTAAGCGTGAAACCTGCCTACAAACGAAGAGCGGTGCATGTGTTTCCTTACAAAGATTTCAGTGGGGTTTCAGATTTCAAGGGTTTGAAAGTTAACGGAGCAGCCCGTTTCTCGAAAGTCCGGGTAACGTAACGGGCCCGAAACCGTATTTTGAAATCAAAATCTCAAGGAAAGTACCCGGTGGTGTGTGCTGAACTCTTATGAAGTCCACTGATAACTTTACTGGATAATTTTCAAAACTTTTGAAAATACCATCTGGAATGGAAAACAAAACAGCTTAACTGGCCCGGTAATTACAGGGAGCTTCGAGAAACGGGCCCCAGGTCCGTTTGCAAAGACAAAAACTGATATATTTTCAGATGAAAAAAGTGGCTTACAAGGTAATATACAGGGCGATGTCAACATTCAGGTCAGCTGATGACTATTTAATAACAATCTCTTTAGGTGGTCATTCCATGACACGTAGTTACAAATTACCCCAACCCTTATCTTAATGCTAACCCCCAAAACACCCTAACCCCAATCGTATAACCGTAGACCTAATTCTACTTCCGCAGCAGTAGACCAAAACCTAACCCTAACCCTAAACCTAACTGCAAACCTAAACATATTCTGACCCGATCCTAACCTTAAATCTAACCCGAACAAAGTCCTAACCCTACACCTAGACCTAATCCCGACTCTTATGCTAACCGGAAATGAAGCCGTAACATTTGATGACTATGGGCTTTTGCGTATCGTGTATTTATAACCCTCTTCCGCATTTCTAGTTATCACGTCTGGGCGAGTTTATTATGGGCGAATCTAGTGACATACGTAATCAAGCTTGTCTGTGATGTACAAGGGCGAAAAGTAAATGTCAATCACCTCAATCAACTCACCTCAACTACAACATCTGGTAAGAAAGACCAGGCCACGCCCCAGCGCATGGTATGTCCTTGGCAAAACTCTGTGGTTGCCACCGTCCTTACCTACAAAGAAACAAAATTAGAACTTTCGTGCAGATGAATGTCATCAGTTCCAGTAAAAAGACATTCAAATCCACCAAAACGAGTTCCACGAATGGATTGAGCGATTTTCGATGTTTGCGTTCCGCCAAAGTTCGCAAACATAAGCATAAGATGCTTGTACGTTAGAGAGGACACCCGCAACATAAGCATCTAAGTATAAAAATATCAAAACCTTGCGTTCTTCTTGTGCTTATGCCTATGCAGATGTATGTCGATGTTATTCCTGGTGAGGACATGCTTGTTCTTCTGATTGTGCTTGTGGTTATGTTGCTAGTGAGATCAGCGTGCGATAAGCACAAACACAGGCCCAATGTTTCATCTCGTCGCCATCTTGAAGCAATTGAGGTGGCTTTCACCAGATCTTCTCCGAAGCTACTGCTCTTGCGTACATGTATGTCGATTTTTCCGTTACGCTTATGTTTCCTCCGTGAACGTCTTTCGCTTAACACCACAGAACATCGAAATACGGAACAAAGAAAATTACCCTCATAGCAATGTTTGTCATGCTGGAAATGCGTAGCGCGTTCGCTGAACCAACCGAAGGCCGCGCGGGTTTGTGTCTGTTCGTCGAACAAATCATTCAATGTCAAATGAAAATTTGTTCTACAACAAGGGCACTCCTCGACTAAATGAAAAACTGCATTGACACTAATTCTGAAGTCGTGTTGGAATACTTACGTTGTTCTCTCGGAGATAAGCCAAGATGGGAGACAAACTCGACTTCTTCCCCAGCATCGAAGTGTACCAGCTGCAATGATTGTACATTAAGCAAAGTCGCTCAACGTTCTATGGTAATTTTTGGGCTACAGTCAACTCCCTTTTAATTCAGTCAAACTGTCTGTATTATCAGTCTGTATTATCGGGGTGTGCATCACAGCGAGGTGCCCGAAAGTTGACTGTATGGGTGAACTAGATAAATGGGTGATAGAGAATAAACGGACAGACAGACGGTTGGTTAACTCGAAGGTCAAATGATTAATACATTAACACCATGTGCCATTTGTGACGCCATACATCTCATTGATTAAAGGTGCTTTTGACCACTAATCTTCAAGGAGGCTCGTAACAGTTTTTTGTCTTTGGGGTGTACCTTTTGAAATCGAAATTCCTATAGAAGACAAACTTCGATTTCCTTGATACAACAACATCTTTTCGATGTATGATCAAAGTTCATCATTATGATAAAGGCCAATTACACTGTATCGCGAAATCCAGTCATACACTTCATGACGAAACTTAAAGATTGTAAACTACTCAAGCCCCACACCCAAATTAGAAAAAAAAATCAGTAAGAGCGTTTTCAAGTAAACTGCAAAATAATTAATAAAGTTTTGAAGGCCAGTTTTGTTCATTCCTGAAGCTTTCTTTATACTTAAAGGAAAAGGAAATATTAATCTTTTGCACTTTTCGTCTCTGTTCAAGGAATTATCATGGGTAGCAAAACAATTTAATCCGCATTGAGCCTCCTAGGTAGCTGTGACTGTTAAATATTTGAAAGCACGGACAAGTCACAAAGCTCATAACTTGCGTATAAAATTTAGCCATTTTCGTGCTTAAAGCTATTATTATTGTTGTTGTTGTTGTTGTTGTTGTTAATACCTGATCTGTTCCTTAAGGATAAGGCTATCATTGATGATTCCTTTCACAAATTCCACCTCACCCCCTCCAGTGACAGTTTCTGTTTCAATTCCAGTACACACCCCACTAGGCTGGGATCGTTTGTCACTGCGTGCAATACCATGAGAAGCTTCAAATTCAGTAACAAAGAAGGGTGGATTGCACATACAGAAATCAAACTCTTTACTCTCCTCGTCTTGAAGAGGTACTTTAAGGAAACTGTCATGGGCAACCTGTTTCACTGGAATGAAAACTTTGCTTTAGAAGCAAGGTTATGCATGTACCTATCTCCTCTTACATGTAGGTTTATGATTAAAATAAGTTTGAATGGGATTCACATCTTGATGAGTCAGGTCCTGCATCGTGGAAAGTGGATGAGTGCTATGCTAATTAATTCACAATTAAATCATGCTAATTGAAGGATTAAATCTAAACTACATTGTGTCCCTGCAAGCAAATTTGTGTTAACCATTAGAGACATTAATTAAGGGTTAAATTTACCGGTAATAATACATGTATCTGTTGTGGTTCAATTTTATCCTTGGTTTAAAATGTTTCTCCCTTCGTTTTAAACTAATTATCATACATTAGATCATACATTACCGTACCCAAAAACAAAGAGAGAAAAATTTTAAACCAAGGATAAAATTGAACCGCAACACATCTGCAACAAAATTTTGTATCTGATTGACTACCCAGATCCCTAATACAAGCGTTGTCAGGATCATGCCAATGCAATGCCCAGCTGTTTTTTGGTCAACAGTACATTATATGTGATGTGCAGGATGTGTATGGGAAAAGCAGCTTGTTAGTAAATGTAAATGCATTCATTTTACATTAGCATTTTGGTAAATATCTTGTGGGTCAAACTGAAATTCAGGTCAAAATGATTTTAATCGAGGTCAAAATGAAATTCCTTTGTCTTCTGACCCTAATTATTCATGATTCATGAATAATGACAGATAGGAGACAAAGAAATTTCATTTTGACCTACAACATATATAGTGTATGTATAATCCACTGCAGCAAGATCCCATCAACATGAACAGTGTAACAAAATCTAAGGCAAACTTAAACAAAATCTTTCACACTGACTACATGTACATGTACATGTACGTGTACATGTACGTGTACTGTACCTTTTATGCTATTTTCCAGGCCATTACATTTCACATTCTCTTTGGCAAAAGACACTGATGACTCATCCACCTCAGTTGCTAAGAAATGCCAGTCATTGAGCTTTGCCCCCAGTAGAGGATAGATACAAGATGCCCCTGAACCTGCAGTAAAAATAATTACTCACACCATTCTAGACAAAGATATCAACTTCATCTGGCCCAGTTCTCTATTCACCACTTTAAATTTATCCTGTAAGCCTAATTAGTTTAATTATGTATGTACAAAAATTGAGTCCCAATGTACCATGTATAAAAATGAATTCACTTTTTACCATCTTGCTTGTGCAACATTGGATATTACCAAGAATTCTTTATTTCTTAGTTAATCACCTAAGGCCCTTATGACTTCCATGATCACGCAGTAAACTTCAGCTAATCCAATTAGCACCTCTTGTAAAGAACCACAAATATTACACGGTTGCCACTCACTTTTTTTTTTTCACTTTATTTCGACACCACAATGCACTGACTTACAGTTACTGGAGTTGCCACTCACTGGGATAGAGAAAACTTCCAGACTTTCAATTACCAAAACCAATTTGCAATGCCTGTGTAAGACATTAATCCTTGGGCAATGAAGCCTGACAGAAATCAATTCCTTTGTTTGCATTTTTTTGAAAGAAGATTAATTTTACCAACAAGCAAACTCTTTCATAAACCTTCCGTTGCCTGCCAAAAGTAAAATTCCCAGACTTTTCACTGAATTGAGAATTTCCCTGACAATGATGCAAAGTTCCCTTACTTTTGACTGATGTAGAAAAAAAATCCTGTTTTCACTGGCTTTCTCCCTAACTTAAGCAACCCTGAATAATACTGATCAAAATAAGCCATTGGCAGCACAGGTTTCATATTACCATAAAAGCCCTATTAGCCCCCTGGAGGGCTTATTTAATTTCAGGCCTCATTAATGGGGGGCTTAATAGAGAAGGGGGGGGGGGGGCTTATTTTAAATCTTAAACACTCTGTTTTTGTCTTAAAATAGTTTTTGTACATAACTCAAACAACTGCAGTTAAACTTTAGTATTTAATACAGATCAGGAAACAGTATTATGTGTTTGAGTATATATTTTTTTTAAAGCAAACCAACTGGCTGCATGAAGTGGATTTCGTAAGAGGGAATAGCAGGGACTAATTCCAAAATCTCATGTCCCAAAGCGGGGGGGGGGGGGGGGGGCTTATTACAAAAACCGACTTCCAAACAGGGGGCTTATTAGAGAGGGGGGGGGGGTTAATAGAGATGGGGGGCTTAATAGAGCTTTTACGGTAGTGGCCAATTGTATACTAGACATGCATAATCCATCTGGGATGAACTTGGGCAAATGTGTCTGTTTAGTTCGACTAATATACAGACAGGCACAAGACGGATTATGTGTCTACTGTAAACAAAGTATCTTATTTAGCACATCTTTCGAGATGCACAAAAGAGGATAGTTCGGAAAAATTTCCATATAGCCCCGTACATTAATTATACATTGTATCTCATTAATTATGTATACGCCTCATTGTTTTTTAAGACAATGACTTATTCCCAAAGGTTTCGCATATATACATTGCTAATTATTACTTACTGTAGCAATAAAAGAGGATTCAATTAACCATGTCGTTTCTCTCTCTTTTTCTGTCCCACATTCCTCCTTTTCCCCCGACTCTTTTCCCCACTATATCTCCACTATTTTTCTATCCCAAGGCCCCCTTTTTTTTCTCTATCTCTGTTAATTTCTTTGACTGCTCTACTGGGCTCTGAACCATCGCTCTACGCTTGACTTTCTGTTTACCAGTCCGTAACCTTACCACTGCGCTACACAAACGAGTTGCAAGGTACTCATCAACAACTAAGTTTTATCTTACCTATCAATGGAAAAAAAATCTTCATAACAATGTACACAAAAGAAATGCACAAGAGACCTACTTTGCACAAAAGAATGCGTTTCCTCTACCCTTTGATTGGTCCATTTAGATATATAAAAAAGCAAATTAGGAATATTTATTTCCGTTCTGCTGTATACCAAAACGATGTGTTTTGTTATGCGAAAATGGCCCAAATGAACTTGTCCGCTCTCACGAAGATCCTTCAGGATCACGATTGGTTCATAGACTGGTGTAAGGAACAGAACCTGCTCAATAAAACGTCCTCAACCTGGGTGCAGCAACACATTCAGTTGGTCAAGAGCTTCATCGCAAGAAGGGTATGAGTGGCGATGCTCGAAGAGTGTTTGCGATGGAATGGCATCAATCATGGTTATATGGCAGCAAGATTTTCATCAAAAAATGTTAGCCCTCACATGCACTTAGGCGCACAAATTTACCACAACTCAAGCGGGGTACGAAACCTCACTTGAAGAACAAGCCATATCTAAATCCGAAGAAAAATAAAGTTAAGTATGTATGTATATATGTATGTCAACAACAGCCTAAACTTCTAAGAACCAGACACTGGTGCCCGTACACGGGGCATTGAAAATACATGGTGAGGAGTAAAGCGAGGTTTATGCTGAACAGGAGCATCTCAAAAACTTTTCCAGGACGACCTACAGGAATACATGTGGCGTCTACACTACGGCAAAGAATCGGCAAATAACACTTTGGAAAAGTTCTCATGTATATCGCTGACCTCTATGAAGTCCGCAAAGATGAGGAAGAGGGTTCTGAATGCACCAGTAGACAGTCTATGCTCCCTCCGTGATCTGCTTTTTGCGATGCACGAAAGAAAGGGAAAAATTATATTTTCCTCAAAAGAAACTTAAGTCGTGAGCTCCAGCAAAATTTCGACAAGGATAGCAAAGAACGAGCTACACCAGGTAAGAAAATTATTTTATTTTCAAACATTTTGTCTGCAAATACAACAGATTGACAATAGCCATACAGCGATTTAACCGCTAACCCTGCCGCTAAAATTTATTTGAATCACCTACTTTGCACAGCAAAACTGAATTACTTTAAAACTCTGAAAGAAAACCTAGCAAGATATACTTGAAATTAGGGCTTTCGAAGGAAAAGCGCGCCAAATGTTTGCTGTTTCCAAAAAGACTTAGAAAAATATAGAACTTCTGAAACAAAGAGCAGAAATCCCAAAGGCTTACCATTGTTACTGCTATTGCTTTCTTAGAACAAAGATTGAAAGCATAATT
Organism: Pachyseris speciosa; assembly: GCA_016490735.1. Classification (NCBI taxonomy): domain Eukaryota; kingdom Metazoa; phylum Cnidaria; class Anthozoa; order Scleractinia; family Pachyseridae; genus Pachyseris; species Pachyseris speciosa. The sequence goes on along the minus strand of JAEMWC010001368.1, from coordinate 61,127 downwards.
AATGTATGGGGCTGTGCGGAAATCTTGCCGATAGTTCGGCTAGACACATAATGGCTCTTTTGCCCATCTTTATACCAGACAAACTAAACGGATGCAGAACAAACGTTTGCCCAAGTTTGTTCCAGACGGATTATGTGTCTCATATAGTTCGTCCTTTATTTACACTAGTCGGATAAAATTACTGATGTATTATTTGTCCGGACGAATAATGCGTCTCTAGCATAAAAAGGGCCAATGACCATAGACAACATTGCGTGACAGCTACAACTGATATCAAAGTGATGCACATTATAAACAAAAAATGTAGCACTGAGAGATACTGTCAATTCAATTATTTTCCATTAAGTGGACACGTGTTATAAATTGATTACTTATGATTTCGTAATTTAAAAAAAGCTACTTCAATTGCACGACTAAATTAAAGATTCTTCCTTACCGATGTCAAAACCACGAACCGTTGCGTGACGGTAAGCTTCTGGAAGGCTCAAGAGAAGATCTTCGATCCACAGGATGTAGTTAAGTCGAAGGGGCACTGTAGGAATGAGTCGATCTACAGGGATGCTTAGCTTAATCCCAAAGTCGTGTTCTAGTAAGGCACATGTTAAGGCTCTTAGAGCTTCGGGATCTTTGAAGTTCAAACTGAAATGCCCAGGTTTGGATTCCTTGGCCAGCGTCCTGAAGTAATCAAATTTCTCGGCAAGTATCTTGAAGTCAGGTGGAGACTTTCTGTAGATATTCCTCGGGTGCATAAGGTCGTTAAAACCCATAATATTTACTGTCAGCTTCAGGGAAATTGAGAGAAATAAGGCAGAAAGATGCGAAGAATGAACCAACTTGCCGCCATTTAGGGCGCCTGCGTTTTAATTAGATTGCGGTATCATTTTTGTCGGTATCTACCTCATGTAGCACGCCCTTATCCAAGAGTGTCACGTAACGGTTGTACATAGGATAAAAAAGGGCGGAGACGAAAACTGCTCCAAACACAGGCTTCTCGAGCTCAAAATTCGACTGCATCTGTCCTGTATGGGACAGCTTGTGTCAGAGAATTGTATGGAAAAGTCACCGGTCATAAAAAGATTGTGTAAATAACTATCTAATTTGAAAAGTTTTCCTACCTCAAATGTGGTCGCGTACTTGTCTCTTGTGCCGATTTTGAAGCCATTCTGACGCCGTTTAGTGAAGTTATTCGAAATCGCTGTCTCTCCTTCTAAAAGAAGGGAAAGGCAGACCACTCCATCGATCGCATCAATCGCTGGCCAGATGTCACTCCACAAATCGCTCTCTCCTTAAAAGGAAAAGTCCCGAATCGTGATAAAACAACCGGTCCATAAGGCCCAATAAATTTCACTCCACATACGTGTGCTTCGGCGGTCAAAAGACTCGTGAAGAACGAAAAATGTGGCTTAAAGTGATATGCTTGTGACCGCAAAGGAGGCGCTAAGCGTTTCTTCTTTTAAAATAAATGTTTTGCCAAGGGGGCCCATTTCTCATGATCAGTGTTGGCCTGTCCTGTTTCAATCTTATATTGAGCACGTAAGACAATCAAGAAGCCTTTTATTCCTGGAGGCATCTCCTTAATCTTGCAGCACCATATGAAAAATTTAGCTAATACGAAGTATAAGTTCAACAGTAGTGCATAGTGTCGAGAGCCGTCCGGATTCAGCCCCGATAAGATAGTCATTTTCTTTTCCCTGAGTTATCCGGGATTAATTTTCTTGCTTTTAACCACTCAACCAGATCGTGCCAAAACAAGGTAGTCTTATTACAATTCCAAAAAAGATGAAAATCTTCGAGGAAGTCGTCGCATAAAGTGCAGTTTGATTATTTTTATTTTTGGTTGTTAAAAAGCGATTGGTTGGCAATATTCTGTGCAGAAACCTAAAATCTAAAATGAGGAATATAGCACATGTGACTTGTCATATTCGCCTACATGGAAGGGCGGACGTCGTACGGTGACCGAAACCAAATTTTCTCGCACAGATGAGTTATCACATTTTACCCATGGTGCTCCGCGCGCACGCTTTCGGGATAATGGGCCGCTACGATCCTCATAAAATTTCAAACCATCCTCCTTGTAGAGAAAAGCAACATATCGTCATTGAATTTTCCTTAAATATTTGTTAAACCGTTGTGTATTAAATGTTCTAAGAGGAGCTCTGTGCTGCAGATAGTTTACGCTTACGAATTTTGATCACATCACATGAAAAGCGGCAGTAGAATTCTGAGGACCTGAGCTTAAAACGCTGCATGGTTGTAGTCTGAAGGGTAATAAAAAATTAGTCTCGAAATTACATGAGGTTAATAAAGTGCATAAAAGACAAACCTTACAGCGGAAATGCACCCAAGTCATATATATGTATGGATTAGAGACAGACCTTGAAAAAGAATAATTGTATACGTGCACTGTTATATCCTGTGATGGAAATGTAAAAGCTGTCAATCTCTTGTGCCACGGATTTGTTGCATCAATAAATCTGTGAGTCACTTTTAATGGCGACCCCGCCCGGTCGATCCTCCTTCACTAAGTTTTAGGAGTAAACAAATGTGCACTAACTTTCTGAATGTACAAGATTCTGACGTATACATGCATGAAATAACAAACAATCAAAAGACAAAGAAATAAAAATAAGTGAGGTTACATAGCCTGGTAGAGCAACGGCGAAGTGGCCCACATAATCATTAAATTTGTCTCCACCTTTTGCCTGAGAGCAGCACGAGTCGCACAGTGTGCGCGTCAATGATGCGCAAAAACAACTGGCCATATTCGTATTCGTCATACTGAAAAGGATCTAGCTTGCAATGGAGGCTCTTGAGGGTGAATAGTTAAAACAACATTTACATGCGAAACTGATCCTTCCGCTTAAGCCTCGAGTACAAGCCATTCTCAGTTTTATTTTTATTGACGGATTTTCTAAGAACAGAATTAAAAATTAAAAACAGCACCGCACGAACCTCGTAATGGGGCAAGGAGGCAAATCGATAAGCAATTATATAGGACGAAAACAGCTGCTTCTTGATATTTGTATTTCGAGAAGTTTCCTGACGTATGACATTGTTATCCACGCAGTCAAGATGTTATATTAGATGCTGTTTGCGGCAGCGATTCGTTTGCAATCGCTTTTTCACGTTTATTTTAGTTACGAGAAGTGAAACTTTTAATCAATTCGATGTCGTGTAGGCCAATTAGCTTCTGTTACCTGCAGGTAGTGTCAGTTTTCACAACTAATTGTTGTTTTCTGTCGTTTATAAACTTTACAGGCAATAGACCCATTCAGCTTACTCAATGTTGTACCCAATTCAACCCTTTGGGATTAAAACGTTTTGTTCCATGCATTTCCATATCATTTAAATATGAATGCTACATTATAATGCAAACACAATCGGCACAAAGACTCTTAAGCCCAGGAGATTTGAATTGGGTACAACATTGAGTTAGCCGAATGGGTCTATAAACGACTTTGCGACTCCATTTTGTGAAATGATTTATTTATTAAATTCACAATATTATTGAAACACAGACTGAAATGTCAAATACTCAAGTTAATCAAAAGAAAAGGGGGAGCACAACCGATTGCAACATGCAAATTCCGTTCTTGTTTCCAAAGCTCATTTCATGCCTGATTGCCAAATATGGTAGAGTGCAGCTGGTATAGGACCCATCAAATTATGCAGAAAAGTGCATGCGATATCGCGCGGTGGTTATCTTTTAGGGATTACCAAAAGCTGTGTTAACACCTGAGTGTTTACCGAGGTTTGTAATGACTAATGCCTCAAATAACCGACTAACATGAAACATGCCAAGAGATGGCGAAGAAACAGTCTCCACTGCCATTATCGCTGCAGCGCTGACCAAAAGATATATGTCTAATTTAAAATAATAATAATAATAATAATAATAATAATAATCGTGTTGGATCTAGCAAAACTAGACCTTAAGGGCTAAAACAATATCTGGCTAATCGTGTCCCTTCAAACGCCTGCAAGCGAACTACGTCAATGTTTTTAAAATGTTGGCACCGGAAATAGGATGAAGAATAGATGAAGGTCTTGGAATTTTTCCAGAGAAACGTTGTTGATCTTACCATTGCAGTTTTTTTGTTATCACCGTGATCATTAGAAGCTAAGGTGATCTGAAAACTGTGCCTGATATGTATACTGCAACTTCAAACCACTCTATCGCTTTCCTTTTAGCAAAACAACGTTCCCAATCTCTTTCCCAGGAATATCCTTTCCCCCTCCCCTGGAAAAAGATGAAATTTACCTTCGCCGACTGGCCATGAAAGTAAATAAAACTCCGCCGTTCATATTTAAGACTTACTAAGGGCAACAAAGATAGAAGAACTAACTAAATGAAAAGACAAATACAAACAACGGGTATAGACGTCTTGTTGTGTTGACGTGAAGGGGTTGACATGCATATACTGTGCGACATTAATTTTTGATGTCTTTCATATAGATTAGCAAAGATCTCACGTTTCACAAAAATACTTAGTGATGAAAAATTAATGACCAAACCTCTAACTGATATTCCCACCTCCTAGTAAATTGCAAAGTTTTCATTTCCCTCCTCAGGGTAGTGACGTGTGTCCACTTACTAGAGACTGAGCTTTCACGAGAGCGTCAGCCAGTGCGGGCGTAAAGCCCGATTAAGCCGTTTAAAAACAAAACAAAAACAAAAAACAAAAAAAAAAAAAACAAAACAAAACAAGAAGTCGCTATTAATGCTTGCTTAACTCGTGTACTACTACCCAGCATGATATGAGGCCGGGTTAAATAAATCCCAAAACAAGGCTATCATTTGTGTCCGTTATTTAGCAAATGAATAATTTGGTCGACCATTGTAATGTTGCATTAAAACCTAAAATGGCTGTCAATCGAATTCCCACGGTACAACGAATAAACGCTTTGGAGTTTACCTGTAAACTTAAGTTTCTGAACATTATATCAGTCAAACCCTTTTGCTTGGTTCATTTGGCCAGGTGCAGCTAAATGACATATTCATACCCAAATGGGTAAACGTAAATTTTTGCTTTAGAGTTCCTTTGTATTGTAAGCTCTGACATTTCTAAATATGTTATCGTGGAAACTGTAAAAGCCCTGTCACTTTGTCACATATCCTCAGGTAAACGCTTTAACTCGAGTACCAAAATACAAAAGATTGTTAGAACTCCACTATAGCTATTAGAAACAAGCCATTTTACTTGTGTTATTTGTTAACTCATTTCAAATCATGTCACGGATCCCTCGAAAAATTTACAACTGGTCCTATTTTGAGGCGTTTGCCTGTTAAACTGAACTGAAAGTTGTAATACCGCACCAATTTGGAACACACCTAGAAGAGGAAAAATATATGTGAGTGACAATTTTGAATGCAAATTTTTGAAATGATTAGAAAAGTATAAACGTGACTTGTTTTCTTCAAACCTTGGCAGGTCTTGTCTTGTAACAACTTCCTTTTGAACTGCTAGTAAGAAAACGCATGCGCACATGGTATAGAGCTTGGATCTGAATATCAAAAACATTCGAACATTTATCAGTATTTTTTTGGATGAAAATATAATAATCAATCTGTCCCTTCCATTTTCAGCTCGCAATGCATAAATAATACATTTAGCATGTACTCTAGAATTTCCTTCCATTTTCAAAGAAGGAAGCTTTAAGGGAGTTGAGTGTCCAGTCGGTTTCATTTATTTTTGTATAGATACGCAGTTTCAAGTCAGTGTTGCAAATTATTATCCCGGCAAAGAATCATTTCCCTTGGCATCGCATCTTTAAGGCCTGTATTATTACCACCTTCTTCTGGGCATTCATTTTGGATTGCCGAGACAACGCAAGAAGGAATCACCCATCTATTCCCCTTTCCAAGGCTGTCATATAGTTGCAATAATTTCAGAAAATGATATAATTTAATAATCCCAAAAGAATATAAGCCTTGAGGATTGAAAAGTTTATTGATTTCCATCCTAGTTACTTGCATGCATTAAACATGTTAAATGAAATCAACCTTGTTTACACTTTTTTCATGTAGAGAAATATACCTGTGGCACTCGTGGTGGTAGGTGTTGACGTCCACAACTACTCTCTCGTGTAGTCTCGCAATTTACTAATTGCGTATTTGTAAGGGAGACCAGGAATACTATGTGGCCTGACTACAAGTGCCTGAGTTTCATCGGAGATAAATGACTGGAACCAAAAATCGTTCCAAGAAATGAACATCCGTTGAACAAAACATTCGAGTCAGTCCCGTAGCGAAGTCCAGGCTATAGTATTTTAACCTGTGCGCAGTGCTCAGCCACTCTAGGGAGGAAATGTTCACAAAATCAAGCACGCGAAGCATATTTATATCGCCCTTTTAAGAAATATCATAAGTAAGCAACAAATTTTTGTCTTGGTTCAGTTGGTAGTGTGGTAAAATAGGAATTTATTTGTGGGCATCGCTTAATTAAGTTGATTTTATACATCACGAAATTCTGTTGAAAACCGTTACGGTGCATTCTGTAGGGACCTTCTAGTGGACCATTAAGTCCGACAAGAGCATTCCTTAAAACATCAGCTAACAAACAGATAAGCTGAAAGGACTCTTGTTCTGTTATGTATCTGTGCAGCGTTCCTGGATAAATGGACAACAATTATCCCAGTACTAGTAAACGTTCGCCTGCACGCCTGGCGCGCATATTGTGCGATTATAATCCCTACGCGTTCGGTTATTGGAATAGTTGACTTTTTAAAGTCGGTCTCCCAGAACGGCCATCTCCTTCCAGCAAATGCTTTCGGTTTCTGTAGACATGACCTGGCAATTGCCGCAGATGCACTATTCGTGATCGGCCAAGGCGCAATCGATGGAATGGTACGCTTTGCTTCGGTTTCTTCTGTTTCTTGTTGACCTCGAGTCATGCTGAAGTCAACTTCTTCTTCTGAGGACCAGCCGTTTTGTGGTTCAGACATAAACGGGTGTATTGCCACATTTAAAGAGATATCTAGCTCAAGAATCGAATCGTTCTCACTATCCATATCACTGTTTACATCTTCTCAAGCCAGCTTCTCCTCGTCTAATGTGACGTCACAGCAAAGATGGTGGCTCACGCGAAGAAAATATCATTTTTTTTGTCCTTGATTACCGGCAAAGAAATTGATGACAGGTCAAATCAATGTTATTATCAGTTATTTCACCGTATGAACTTTCATTTTAGGTGAAAAATTTCTAGACACTTGTTTCCCTTTAACACAAAGAACAGAAAAGTAAGCGACTAAAACTCGATCAGAAATTAATCAATGAGAATAAATATGCAATTGATGATGGGCAGTTCTGCATGGTCCTCAGGGCTCTCTGTTTTTCTAGCAACCTAAACGTTTAACTTTGTTGCGGAATTTCCAGAAGATTAAACTTGTCATTCATTGATACTGTCAGCTCGCGGTAGAAGACAGCGACAGCAACTGAATTAAGATTGCAGGTAATAATGAATATTGAAAAAAAAGTTCACTTATAATTACCTTACTTGAGCCGGTGGAGCTCCGTCAACAGTTTTGAGGGGTCATTCTCACGAATAAATAATTAAGAATTAGACACTCAAGTTTTCTATCGGCTGATTCCCCGTGCTAAGTATCAAAGTCCATAGATCTGAAAATAAATCGGGAACTAGGGTTAATTATCAAATTGTTGTAGCTTGACAAAAAAATAAAAGAAAAAGAAAAAGAAAAAAGAAACACACACATAGCCAAAGACTAATTTATATTTTACTTACTGACTTCATTAAACTTTTTATTAAATTTTAATTTGGTAATTTTAATGGTGAACTTAATTATGTTAAACGTTGAGTATTCAGATAATCTTCGATTTGCTACAATGGACACTGAAAAAAATGGTTTGATTCGAATTAGGTTTTTGTTTCAGGAGATGCTCACAGACGTTCTCATTCACTAAAAACATTTTTCTTTCACAGATCAGGGCGCGGTTCAAAAGAAGGATCCAAGCATACACACCTGAGTGTGTCCGTCCAAAAAGCGACACTACGAGGAAAGCCTGACAGGGAATCCAACACAGTCTTTATGATTCCCATCCACAGGATATCTTCGAACTACAACAGTAGTCTTCTTCAAGGATTTGTTCGCATGCGTATTATGCTCTATATGTGTGTTCGGCTTCGAGAAACTTTAGAATATATCTATAGAAGGGTAAATGCTCCTATTTCAGTCAGTAGAGGCTCTATGTAAACTATAGACTGAATTCTCAAGTATAGATATAAAAATCCTACTATTTCATTAGAGATGGTATGTAAAAAATAGTTACAATCATGGAACAGCAGCAAGAAGTACTCACATTCCGGTATACTTCACTAGTCTTAAGTCGCGATCCAATAAAGGAAAATAATCTAACAGATAAACATATATCAAACATCATAAGTGACAGGAGGTAATTATCTGCAGCAGACCGAGAAAGATTGAACTTCCCACCGTGATCACATCGGTAATGCCTGGAGCCCATCACCCAAGATTTTTATTTATTTATTTATTTATTTTTTAATCATCGAGAGATGTCCCATTGTCTCCTACACACGATGATTTGGTCCTATATCGATGAGTGCATACTCAGCTTCTCGAAAAGAGCATCGGCTGGAAGGCGAACGAAGCATGATGCTCCTCTATAATGCTTAAGTGTGCGAGAAGCATACGTGACTCCCTTCTAATGAGTGCGCACGCAGTCCAAGCAACGCTCCATCGCCTAGTCCTTCGTGTTACGTATGTAGCAAGGTGGTGTTAATGTGCTTTGATAATTTTGTCCACCGTTTGATGCGGTGCTTTGACGAGGACGGCGTAATCTTTTCTTTCTTTATTTTTTGTCATTGAAAACGATAACGACATCATAATAAAAATTCGTGTCTTCTGCGCGATCATTTGAACAATAAGTATTATATCAACAGGAATATCAATGACATCAGACTCAAACATCAGGTATAGCGGAATACGGAAACAGATTAAAAATCACTATGTAAGGGCGACAGCTCAACGTCACTCCGTACCCACGTGGTCTTTTACGAAACAAACGCTCTTACTGTTTATTACTTTTAGAACGCTGCGTCTTCGGTGGTCTGATTAAATCTATTTCTAGAGATTTTTGAAGCTAAAGGAAATTATGCTGGTCGTATTCTTCGATATATTCACTGACATACATTTTGGCAGCGAAATTAAGAGTCTTCTCCACGATTTTTATCGGGCTAAACACGACCCCGGCGTTTCTTTTAATTCGTGTGAAACTGGGAGCTTTTACAACTGCAATTAACCGTTAATTCGGTCCCAGATTGGACTTTGAAAGGAAAATAACATAACTGTCTTGGTCCCAGAAACGCTCTCACCCCCTGTGTTTGGTGAGCACAAGAAATCCGAGGAACAGTGAATAAAGGTGGCAAAACTTCGTTGGCAGGGAACAAGCTTGTCCCCTGCTCTAGAGTAGATGTCTCCAAAGGAAACTGTGTTACAGTGTTACAACCGGTCACATTGTACGATGATACATGCTTAGTCATGCCACAAGTTGTGAAGAAATTCTCAAAAGTTAGCCCATACGTTTGGCCAAACAGCAAAAAGAACAATAGTGGACTAAAATTAACTCGACGCGTGGGCTGCAAAAAAGCGGACGGTTAGCGGTAGCCAGAAAAGAGCATGAGCAAATGTCGCACCTTTAGAATCCATATGAAAATGCGTATGGAAATTCTTTCAGAGGAATTTTTACAATAACTGTAAAAATTCTCGCCCACTGATTGGCTAATTTTTATCATCAATAAGAGTACAGACAAATGAAATTTTAATTTATGCGAAACTTTGTAGCAAGATGGAGTAGGGGGAAATGCAGGACCTTAATATTGTTTTCAACTTTAGTTTTGTTGATGACACCCACCCTGACTAGAATTCTCACAACAAGTTTAAGTAGTTTGTAAAGATTTTTCGAGGTAAAGACACACCATAACAATTCTTACAGTCCAGTTTCTATCGAAAAAAACATTTACTAGACTTCTTGTTTTGACATAAGTTTCACCAGGAACTAAAACCTCCTCGTAAACTGTTCATTGGACATCGACGTACCTTCTGTTTCCCGCCTGGTGCTCTGACATGAACTAAACAAAAACTTGCTCGGAATGAGTCTTGGACGCTTTTAGGCCAAGGCGCGGACTTAAACATAACTGTTTTACAACTCCACAAGGCTTTTCAGATCGTATTTTGAATTTGAATCAACTTCATGCAGCAAGAAAAGATTTTAATTTATGCGAGGCATAGGCCTCACGTCAAACTGTCAACTTTTTAAGCCATGACAGCTGCTTAGCTGTTGCAAATAGCCAATCAGAAAGCTACAAAAGCAATAGACATTATTCGCCGGTTACGTCACTATGCTGTCACGTGGTCTCTATTGGGTAAACAAACTAAAAAACTTACAGCACGTGTAGCGAAGTGCGTGTGTATGTGCGTTTTTCTTTTCATTTTTGGTAGACATGGTTCATTACTGCTGTGTTTTCGATTGTAAAAATAACTCAACTGTCAGGGACTTCTCATTTCATAGCTTCCCGAAGGATAAAAAGCTCATTAAGGTAAGAAATTCTTTGTTTGTTGTCATGGAGTCGAACGATCACTTCCTGCGTTTGCGTGTGAAGCGTGTGCTCAGTTTTTTTTATTTCCCGTTGTTGTTTTAAGGTTTGGATTTCACGAATACGAAGAGATCCTAAGAAAGATTTTAGGGTTACTAAAAGTACGAAAATTTGTTCTGAGCACTTTACCCAGGAGGATTTCATCTCTACTTCGGGTCAGAAAAAAAGGCTGAAGAAAGGCGCCTATCCCTCCGTGTTTTCGTGGACTCCAAAAAGTCAAGAAAGGTACCTACCTTCAAAGAGATTAAAACTTCAAGAAGAACAAGAACTTCTTGAAACTGAACTTACTGCCACTGCATCGGAGGGAGAGGGACAGTTTGATGAAACAGCCAGAGACGATTTTATTTCCAGAGGCATACAAGTTGACCTAGAGGTTCCATGCACACACAGGTTTTCAATAAATATTCTAAGTTAAGGTCCTTAAGCGACAGTTCGCAAAAAGAAGTGAAATACTTTTCACATTTTACTGGTTTTAAAAGTTATGAGAGATTTAGAATGGTATTACAATTTGTTTTGCCTGATCTTGACAGATCAAACGTTGTTAACTGGGATTCAAAAGGAGCAAAACAGGCTCGCATTGACTCATATTCTCTCTTTGATTCTGATCCCGAAACTTTTGACTCGTCTTAAGATTCCAGCGATGAAGAAAGCCTAGTGACTGATGAGAGGAAATATATCCTGGATGTTGAAGATGAATTTCTTCTAGTATTAATGAGACTCAGACTAGGGTTATCAAATACTGATTTATCTGTTAGATTCAATGTATCCGAAGGAACTGTTTCCAAACTGTTCACTACATGGATTAATTACTTATATGCACGTCTTGGCAATTTAAAGATCTGGCCTGACAGAAACGTTATAATTGCTAATATACCTCCTTGTTTTAAAGAGAAATATCCAAACACTATAGTTATCATTGATGCGACAGAACTTAGAATACAAACTCCATCATCCCTTCTTAGTCAGTCCCAGAGCTACTCCAGTTACAAGTCGACTAACACTTTCAAAAGCCTGATTGGCGTTGATGCAAAGGGTGGGATTATTTTTGTATCCCAGTTATACACAGGGTCCATTTCAGATAAGGAAATTGTCAGTAGAAGTGGCTTTTTGGATACCCTTAAGGACAAAGTAAAAGTTGGGGAAATATTAGCTGCTGATGCTGTAATGGCCGACAAAGGTTTTGACATAGGGGATGAACTGAAAAAAGTTAACTTGCAACTCAACATTCCCCCATTTCTTGCGAACCAAAGTGCATTCAGCGAGGGTGATGTTATAAAAACAGAAACAGTAGCCCAGCACCGAATCTACATTGAGAGAGCAATAGGCAAGGTTCGCAGATTTAGAATATTTTCTAGTGAAATACCAGTGACAATGTTTGGGATTATTAACCAGATATGGACTGTATGCTGTATTTTGTCGAATTTCATCGAGCCTATTCTTGACTAACTACAGTCCCTTACCATTCCTTTCTACAGAGATTTTTAGAACAATATGGACTTTATGCTACATTCAGTGGATGAACCTCATTGAGCCTATTCCTGCCAAGATTTAATACCAAATGTTGACTATAACAGTGTCCATTAAAAGAAACTAATAAAGTGTTCCATTTATGTTTATATAGTCCTTTAACATGTCGTGTACCCTGCAAGCAGAATCTCTCTCAAAATTGCCATCTACATCTACATCTTTCATTTTCTTAATTACCTGATTATTCATTCATTCATTCATTCATTCATTCATTCTTGTCATGATAGGCAACCTTGCCAGGTATAGCTGTAGATGTAGATGTTTAACTGGTTATAATGGGCATGTCTTTACTCAAGGATGTTAAGTGAGCTGGTTTGTTTTTTGTTTGGGGTCGAGGCAGTTTCTAAGCAACCACTGCAAATGCTCAAATGAGAAAATACACCTCTTGTGCAGGGTCTCCCTCCATCTTTCACCCTTCTGAGGAAGCACAGGAAGATTCTGCTTACTACAGAGATTATTAGAACAAAGTCCATGGGAAAATGAACTGTGATTTGCTGCAATGGTATTAAAAATTGTGTTTAAAAACAGAAAACACAGTGATAACTTTGCTCTACTGTCTTAAATAACAAACCTTGGTTCCCACATGCAAACAGTCAAAATGAAATACTGTCAAAAAGAGATACCTAATTCGCCTGTTATGGACACTAACATAATGAACTGTGTAAAAAGAGTTGAAACCACGTGGGAGAAAACCTCATACACGTAGGTGTTGTTGAAAGCACGGGGAAGGAAATTTTACAAAACCAAAGTAGTGTCTGAACACTGACAGTGTACTTTCCCTTCACTAAAAGACATGGGAACAGTAAATATGTCCTTTTGGTTACTTTTACATAAGCAAATTTAGAGGAGAAGGCGTGGGAACTGTTATTATTTATGCTTTTGCAAGAAAGGGCAAAGCATGATCAAAATAAAAGCTTCTCAACTTTGGAAAAAGGTTTTCTTGCCAATATTTAAGATTGAAATAAATCCTCTCAACATTCACATTGTGTGAACCAGAGAGGTGAACAACAAAGTCACACCATGAAAGTCTAGTAACAGCAAGCTGCCCCTGTACCTGGTCATAGTAACCACTTTTGTCATTAACTTTCAGTTTTGGCTTCCCATCAACTATATGAAGGAAAAAGTTTGTATCTGCACACGCTTCCTCCATACTGATATTTCTCCACGTATAGGGATTTTTTATTTCCAGTAAACCAAATGGATCCTTCTCGATGGGGTCATACACTTTGCCATCCGGAGAAGCCCCAAGGAAGGGAAAAGAGGGGTTTATCACCAGGCCAGCATCATATACAACGAACTGTTTGCACTTCTTCTGCATTTTTCTGCTGTAGATAGACCTGGCAATACGTTCCTGTTGCCTTCCATGGCGAATAGAGGATACCTTAGACAAATCCTTTGGCATAAATATGTCCCTCAGAAAAGCTTCAGTGGGAGGTCTTTTTCGTTTTGTGACTTTTCCAAAATTGGATGCAGTGAGTCGCATGCTTCTTTGCACCATCCATTCTGGCTCTAATGATTGCCGCACAGTTCTTTTTTCTATTTGTTGAGATTCTGCCATATCAATGGACACGTTTTTTATAATGTCACTTTGAGGCTGATCAAGATTTGGGGGGGGGGGGGGGGTGCTGTTTGAATTGGCCAATTGGCCAATGGTAGGTCAGGAAAGGGCTTAATTCTTGAGTCCTGGTTTACAACCATTTTTTCTACTGGTCTATCTATATTAAATGCAATTTGTGATTTCTTCTTGTCAAACAGCTGATAACCAAGGTAAGACCCAAGTGGTACATTTTCCATCACAGTGTTGATGACTGAAGATACTTCTTGGTCAGATAATAAGTACGAGAAGGGTGGTGGTTTAGGATTGTTGGCAAGTTTACTGCAAATGTTTAGAACTGTTTCTGGTTTCCAACCCATCTTTCTGATCTTTCTGGACCTTGCATCATATAATTTGCAACTTACTGGAAGTCGTTTTCTTTCACCAACTTGGTCAGTGCTAGCTTGTGCAAAGTTGCATTTCATCACAGGTTCAGACTCTATTCGATTCCCTCGTGGGACACTCCAAGCTTGAGGTAAGCTTTTGCATGTCTTATCTGCAGGAATTTCCCCCATATCAAGAAGGCTCCAGTGACTCAACAAGAATAACAGGGCGAACATATGGTGACAATGCCCACCAGCTCTGCCAAAAATTCCAAAAATAAAATAAAACCTTACTAGTAACACAACACAATAGGCTAACTTTGTCAAAACGTCTTTGGCGACCAGTCGGTTACGCTTATGTACGTAACTTCACCGACAGGAATATATTGTTAAGATTCACTATCACCTACCCGGCTTTACAGGAACAAGAACTTTGCACTACTTTTGCAGCTCCGTTGTCACCACTTGCACATCTTAGAGACAATTGTGAGGTTCCTTGCTCTTTCGCTGACTTCTAAAGCACAGCCCCTTTACAAACGCCTGTCCAACTCCTTGATCGCACGCAACATAAACATCATGGATATAACTTTCGGTAAAAAATTTGTACCCTTTGGAGCCAATATCCTTTTTACTACAACCTTCCAAGTGCTTATGAATTTGCTCGGTGGTGAACTTTGGAAGAAGACGAAGATGACTGGGAACGAGGTCAGCAATGGCGTAGGTCGCTTCCTTCAACCGTGCGCCGCTTTTGAACATTTTGGGAAGCAGCGAATGGCGAATACTCTCGAAAGGTTTTTAAACAAACGAAGAAACAGATCTTCTACCTCATCTGACGAATCTCGGGAGTCCTCGGAAGCAAAGAAGCCGAAAAATCTGTTATTAGTTGAGGAACACGCGGAGAACGCCATTGCCAGGGAACCCGAGAAAGACGGGATCTTAACGGCGCTCGATATGTCCGCAGACGTCGCTAGTAAACTCCAAGAAATTTTGCAGAAGCTCGAAAAACTGGATGACATAGAAAGTTCCCTACGAAAGATTGAAAATAACCTTCAAAACCTTGAAAGTAGAACGGAACGATTGGAAGCTTTTCACTCTTCGGCCAAAGGCGAAATCATTGAGGTGCAGAAAGGCATCATCAGTCATGACAAGGACCTTGAGGAACTAAAGACGAAAGAAGCAGAATGTGACAAGAACTTGGTAATATTAAGGGATAAACTAAAGGAACAGGAAGACAAGTTAGCAGACCTACACATGAAGAATCTCTACTTGGAGGCTTACTCGCGCCGTGAAAACATAAAATTCAAAATAAACATTGCGGAGAAGTCAACAACGGCACATCAGGAGGACACTGAGGAAGTGCTAAGGTGCTTTTTGGAGCAAGATCTTGGTTTTGCAGATGCGAGGAATGTGGAAATACAGCGTGTTTATCGTACGGGCAGGTTCAAGGAGGGTGAAATACGTCCAATTCTAGCACGCTTCCTCCGATATCAGGACTGTGAACACATATTAATTAGCACGGGGCCACCGACTTAAAGGAACTGGTTATCAGATGTTTAGGATCTACCCGCCGAGATCATTGAAAAACGGAGACCTCAAGTAGAGACTTTGAAAAGAGCAAGACGAATGGATTACCAGCAAACTTTAGCGCCTCTAAACCAGATAAGTTATACATTAAGGGTAAATTATGGCCTGTGGGTAAAGAATTCGTAGCTTGAGGTCACAATGGCTTTTGCTCTCCACCTTTTCCGCCTGAAAAATTTCTTTAGTTTGTTTAATGTGGGCTGCTTTCCAGATTTTTGTTTTGTTTTTTATTTTAACCAAAGAGACTGTGGCGGATGGACGCTTTCCTCTGTGGAAATGATCGCCTACAATTATTTGTTCTACGTTGGATACCTCTCAACCCTTTGTCTTGATAAGCTTTGTTGCGTGTTTTGTAGTTAGATTTGTTTTGTGTGTGTTTCTTCAGTATACACGTCACCCTTTTGGACCGCATTTATGCATAGATGGCCGTCACTAGATCTTAAAAAAAATGTAGCGACATGGATCCTAAAATAGCTTCTATTAATGTTCGGGGACTAGGGGACAAGACCAAAAGGAGAGAGATGTTCAATTGGCTGCGTTCCAAAAATATGTCAGTTTATTTATTCAGGAGGCGCACTGCACCAAGGAAAATATAAACGATTAGTGAGCAGAGTAGGGCTACCAAGCGCTATTCAGTTGCTGTTCAACCAAAAAAGCGGGTGTTGCCATTTTATTTAACAACAATTTTTGCTTTCAAATTACCGCCACGCATGTTGACCCCGAGGGCCGTTTTCTTATTTGTGATTTGTCAACCAGTGGTAAGTGCTTCACACTCGTGAACATTTACGCACCGAATAATGATAATCCAAACTTCTTTATTAATGTATCCGAACAATTGAAAAAATTTAATTGTGATGAAATGATTTTTGGCGGTGACTTCAATCTTGTTCTTGATATTGCCAAAGATAAGAAAGGCGGCCTTGCCCGAACTCATCAAAAAGCATGAGATGTTGTCTGTGAACTCTGTGAGCACCTAGACCTGACAGATGTGTGGCGGGCTATGAATCCTGACCAAAATAGATACACGTGGAGACAAAAAAAAGAACCTGAAGTTCAGTGTAGGCTTGATTTTTTTCTTATCAGTCAAAGCACCCTCTGTAATACTTTTTGTGCCGGTATAATACCTGGCTATAAAACTGATCACTCGATGATCACTTTACAAATCTCAGTACACTCCAATGCTCGCGGTAAAGGTTTTTGGAAACTAAATACTTCTTTCCTTTCTGAGATTGAATATATAAACTGCATTAAATTAGCTATTCAACGAACGAAAGATGAATACGCTAGTGATATTTCAGTATCTCCCAGCCTTTTATGGGAAATGGTCAAATTGAAAGTGAGGGAAGAATCTCTGAAATACGGGGCGAGAAAAAAAAAAAATTATAAAGAGAGAAGAGGAGATTGAGAAGATGATCTCCGATTTGGAAATAAATCTCAGTAGCACTAATGTTAAGGAAAATGAAAGGACTGAATTATGGACAGACCTCGAGATCAAAAAGCGTGAACTGGAGGAAATAATTGAATACCGAACAAAAGGGGCAATCTTGAGATCCAAATCCCAATGGTATAATGAAGGTGAAAAGAACACCAAATATTTTCTTAATCTTGAAAAACGCCATTGCAAGCAAGGAACAGTAACGCAGCTTAAAACAAGCGACACGACCTACGCGCATACAGACAAGGACATTTTAGAAGAATGTGAATCTTTCTATAAGAATCTGTACACCTCAACAATTAATGCGCACAACTCCGCAGACAGTGTTTTTTTCACTCAGGCAACTGGAAAATGCCTTTCAAATGAGGAAACGGACAGCTGCGAAGGGCTGCTAAATACTGAAGAATGTCTTGTTGCCCTTAAGAGTATGGCAAATGGGAAATCTCCGGGCTCAGATGGCTTCCCCGCAGAATTTTATAAAGTTTTTTGGAGGGATCTAGCAACCTTATTAATAGACGCGGTAAATTTTTCTTATGAATTTGGAGAGCTTTCGGTTTCCCAAAAGCGAGGAATAATCAAGCTTGTTCCCAAGAAAGAGGCAGACCTAAATCTGTTAAAAAATTGGAGACCCATCACGCTTTTAAATTTTGATTATAAGCTTGCAACTAAAACCATTGCAAATCGTATAAAAGCGGTTCTTCCCAATATTATTTCAAATGATCAATCTGGTTTTATAAAGGGAAAAACATCCGATTAATTGACAGCGCCATTAAGTACACTGCATCCAAAAATATCCCAGGCCTTCTCCTCTTTCTTGATTTCGAAAAGGCTTTTGATGCTTTAGAGTGGCCTTTTATCCACAAAACTCTTATCCATTTTGGTTTCGGCCCCTCACTTCAAAAGTGGTTTCATGTCTTTTACCGCAACATTGAAAGTAGTGTATGAAACAACGGCTGGGAAAGCAACCTTTTCGCGCCTACACGAGGAGTTCGGCAGGGCTGCCCTCTTTCGCCATATCTGTTCATTCTTTCGGTAGAAATTTTAGCAGACACCATACGTAAGAAAAAAGAAATTAGAGGTCTTTCTGTGGATAACAATGACATTAAACTGAGTCAATACGCAGATGACACAACCTTGATTTTAGATGGTTCTGAGCAATCACTTTTAGCAGCCCTAGCGACTCTGGACACTTTCAGCTGTGCCTCGGGCCTCAGACTCAATAGCAAAAAGACGGAAGCGCTGTGGATTGGTTCCAATGCTGATAGAGACTTTAAACTCTGCCCCGAAAAAGATTTCAAATGGCCAAAGAAAAAGGTAAAAGCCCTTGGGGTTTGGTTTTCAACGAACCCAGATGAAAGCACTGCTTTAAACTACAAAGATACTGGAGAAAGTTAGAGGAATACTGAGCTCTTGGCGTTTTCGGAGACTTGGCCTTTTCGGAAAAATCACGGTTTTAAAAAGTCTAGTGGCTTCCCAACTGGTCTATGTTCTCTCGTCCTGCCCAACAAACCCTGAAACAATCAATGAAATAAATTCACTGTTTTTTTACTTTTTATGGAACGAGAAACAAGACAAGGTTAAAAGGAACATTATGATAAATGATTACCCGGAAGGTGGACTTAGAATGATAGACATCGCCTCTTTCAATAAGGCTTTGAAATCCACCTGGATAAAAAAATATCTAAACGAGGAAAATAATAGTGCATGGAAGATCTTTTTTCACATAGAACTTGAAAAATGTGGGGATAGCTTTTCTTACTGGGAACTTGGACAAGAAAGACACCGCTCTTTTGACCATCGAAATAGACCCTTTTGTCAAAGAAACGCTTATAGCTTGGTCGGAAATAAATTTTGAGGCCAATGTAGTATCTAGTGAAAACTATCTTTCACACCCCCTATGGTTCAATTCTCTTGTGAGAATAGACCGCCACCCAGTTTTTTTTAGAGAATGGTTTAAGAAGGCCATCACAAGAGTTCACCACCTAATGGAAGGTTCTTCGAATCCCAAATTTCTGTCCCTCTCTGCTTTCCAGGACAAGTATAACTTGAAACCGTGTCCTTTATCCTTTTTTGGATTAATCTCCGCACTCAAAGGTCTACGGAAAGCATTTCCACAGCCAAGTGTAAGGACCGATACCCTCAGAGCGGATAATTTTCTGACTAAGTTTTTAGAAACGAGAAAACCATGTAGACTGGCATACAAAAGGCTTGTCTCAAAAAAATGTGAAACGCCTAAATTAAGTCAAAAGAAATGGCTTGAAGATGTCGGTGTTGGCAGTACGACAATGATTGAGGGGGGCGGCTTTTCAGCTACCCTTCGAATGTACGAAAAGCACAAATCTCAGACTTTTTCATTTTAAGCTTCTACATCGACGACTATCAACAAATGACTTCCTAAAGAAGGTTTGGCTTGTAGACGACGATAAATGCACCTTCTGCAAAACCGAAACAGAAAAACTGATTCACCTTTTCTGGAGATGCCCCAAAACCTGTAGCTTTTGGAACTCCTTCGAATCCTGGCTACCATCTTTGAAAATCTATCAGGGACAACAGATATTGTCGCTCGTTACAGCTTTGGGTCTGAGGCCAGACAGCTCCAAATACAAACTCGAAATCAATTTCTGCTGTTTATGCGCCAAGCATTATATATGGATATGCAAGCTAAATCAGTCACTTCCTAGCCTTGGCAGTTTTCTAGCGTACTTGAAGGATTTCCATAAAGTTGAGACCTACAGGAAAACAGCTTCACAAAAAAAGTGGGACCTCCTTTTGCCGGGTCTATACTCCCCTAGCCCCTCTCACGTTAAATCCTTTTACGAAGAATAACTGTAGACGACCTTACCATGTTTTTTTTTTTCATCTTTTTTGTATGGGTGATGCTGTTTTTTGTTTTTTTTTTTCGTTTTTTTTTTGTTTTTTTGCTATGTAATCCGCGTACTGTAAGTTTTTTTTAGTGTAAGTACTGTAAATTGGCAGTATTTTTAGCGTAAATACTGTAAATCGATGTTTAAGCATTGAATAAAAAAAATAAAAAAAAGAAGACGAAGATTTTTCGTCCAAACTAAATCATTTTCTTCTCCAGAGCTGCGAGTTCCACTCTGAGACGCCATTCTTGTAAGATTGTTTTACCCAATACAGACCACGTGACCTTAGCGCGAATTAGGTCTATTGACAATGTTCGTGTAAGTTTGAATAAAATTCATTTTCGGTTGTTTACGGTGTCTTTTCTTTCCATTTAAACCCGGCATTTGATCATTTCGGGGTTGTTATTGTAAAAAAAAAACAAAAAACAAAAAAAAACAAAACAAAACAAAACAAAAAAAAACAAACAAATGGACGTCAGTTTTTTGCTGTGGAAACCACTCGCCTTCGGCTCGTGGTTTCCACAGCACTTTGTCAATGTTATCAGTGACGAAATTTGTCATCAAGAATAGAACAGCCACATAAAAAAAAAAAAAAAACGTCAATTTGTTAATTCGCTCTACTCATCAATTGTCTTTTTTCACGTTGTTTAAAAACACATTAAAAAAAAAATAATTTAACAGTTTCATTTATCAGTGCCAGAAGTTAAAATGTAGCTCTGAATAACCATTAAGTACTGTTGCCATGGTAACAGCTGATGGCTCTCTGTGACAGAATTATACGCTCGTCAGGTTGACGTGCATTGGAAACAGAATTAAGTCAGTCTTGAATAATTAATGCTGTGCAAAAACTTACAAAGGATAAATTAATAGCATCGAATGTTATGCTTGACTATATCTTTGAGATGGTTTGGGGCCCGTAAGTTAAGCGTTGAAGAGAAGCATAATGAAAACTGCCATCAGGGTTTTAAACGGATCTGTCTTCGTGGGAATAATTCTGAGTGAGTAGAAAACTTTGAGTTTGAAGTCTCAGATTTAGCAATATGCGGTCGAATTTGTTTTTTAACTAAACGGAAGTTGCAACGAAAAAAACTCAGGAACTAATAAATATAAAAGAAAAACTCAGAAGAAAACAAAGAAAACCCTCAAAGAAAACCCAGTTCACACAAAAAGCAAAGAAAGAGCTCTGTCAGTCATGTTTACATCTGCAGAAACTAGGCCATAAAGATGTGCCACGTACAAAATGCTATCTCGATCTTCTCAACTGGTTTTCATACACGACCCGATAAAAACAACGATAAAATCGCATTCACGGTAGCTGTGTAGTGTGCTCGAGACGAGAAGGTTTCGTGATCTTCGCCTACAAAATCAACACCAGGTGATATATCTGGTTAAAAATAAAAATAAACACTAGTTTGTTGGTGTAAGTCATCGGTTAGAGCACGTCGCAAAAATAAAACAGCGCTGTTATCATTGTATGGTCTGGAGCTAGAATATGGTTCTTTTCATGTTTTGTTTGGCCAAAAAAAGTTTGTTTTAACTTAAGTTGTAATTTTGAATTACGTTACTGGTTACATGGGATGCCGTTAAAATTCTAAAACTCTACTATGGGAGACCACACAGCTAAAAACTTAAACACCTGCAAGGAAAACTTTATGACGATATATTGCCATGAGATTTGATCATTTGTGACAGCCCTGAACACAATAATTCTGAAACTCTGCATAATAACGTTAAGGTGTCATCTGGAAAGAAAATGTGAATATTGATTTCCTCATTTGCTTTATTTCTTGTACGGACTTTTATGGGACCTCGTTGATGCCCGGAACACAGAGACGCGGCGGTCCTACACTTTACCCTTGCAATTTTCTGAGCACCTATTTCACCTTAAAACGTTGTTCTGAGGAGTATCGCATATCTGTTTTTCTTCACGCATGCCAAATATTTTATCATATTGATGATGTAGCTACCCTCGTTGTGGTTCTCAGTTTACGCCATACCTGGTACAGTAGTTCAAATGTTTATTTCAGTAAATTCCATTAGCTACTGTCTTTGGCGGCGCTTATTGAAGTATCAAGCTTTCCTCACACTCGTGAATACTTAGCTAAGCGGAAAGTAAGCTTTGAAAGTGCCGTGTTTAAACTTTCAGGCGTTTACAGAGACACGATTAGCCAGATGTTGTTTTAGCCGGTAAGGCAAAGGTTTCCTAGATCATCACTTATTATTATACATATATATTTTAATCGGCACTGCAACGATAATGGCATTCGAAACTCCCCTAACTGTTTTTGCGTCATCGCTTGGCAATTTTAGTCGATTTAACGTTATTTGAGGCAGTAGTTATTGGAAACCCCAGTAAATGCTCAGTAGCTAACACAGCTTTTCCTAGACCCACGTTATTCTTAAGAATAAAACACTAAAATATAACCATCGCACGTGTCGCTCTTTTCCTTACTTTGGTTGGTTCTATACCATCACTTCGATTCACCTCAATTGGCAATCAGACATGAAATAAACTTCGGAATAAGAAGGGAATTTTCATTTTCATATTGCGCTTTCCCCTTTCTTTTGACTTGAGTATTTGATATTTTATTATGTGTTTGAATATATTGTGAACTAACGATTTCATGGAATGGAGCCGAAGAATCGTTAATTGCCTCATAGTCGACAAAAAAAAATTAGTTATTAAAACTGACACTAGCCAATTCCCACATGACATCGTATTCATTAAAGTTACCACTTCACCTGACCAAAATAAAAATGAGAAAGCGGCTCCAAACGAATCGATCCTCGGCCTGAGTAAAAGCTGCAATCGGCATCGAACACTTTCATGACCGGGAGTGGATCATGCCACATGTCTGGAAACTTCTCAAAACAAAGAGTTACCAAGAATCAGCTGTTTTCGTCCTCGATGCTTATAACAAGTCGCGTACAATTACTACAACATATGGTGCTGTTTTAAAGTTTTTAATTCTGTTCCTAGAAATATCAGCCTGGCTCATTTGTATTTGCTTTTTGCTTGTTTGTTGTGTGATACATGTGTATATCAGAGTCTAGCGTATTTCGGGACCTATCGTTTATTACCTTGCAGGGGTATGGGTATGGGGTGTGTGTGTTTTCTACAAAATCCTGGTTATTAAATGTGTACCCCCCCGTAAAAACCATCTTCAAGAAAACATATTCCCCCTCTAAATGTTAAAAACGGGATAGACCTACACAGACTCCCTACTGTGGATCTATTTTAGGAACGTGTTAGCCTGCGAGCAGGCTCTCGAGTTGGGGTTTCGCGCCTGCTACGCGTTAGGCACGTTAGCTTTCATATCGCGCGAGTAGTTACACCCGGCAGGGGTGGGGGTAGGAATGCACAGAATGTGTAGTCTGTGTACTGAGACGTTTCACTCGGTTTGTCGTAAG
Source organism: Pachyseris speciosa (assembly GCA_016490735.1). Classification (NCBI taxonomy): domain Eukaryota; kingdom Metazoa; phylum Cnidaria; class Anthozoa; order Scleractinia; family Pachyseridae; genus Pachyseris; species Pachyseris speciosa. The sequence goes on along the minus strand of JAEMWC010001368.1, from coordinate 37,761 downwards.
AGATTTATTAGATCGAAAAATTGTTTCTCTAAGGAGACTATCATGTTTATATCATTTTGCACAATGAATTTCTATTCTTAGAACGCGATGGATACTCACTGCAAGAAATTACAGCATTGGTTCTGCGTTCCTTTAATTTATATGTTGCAGGGTTCTTCTCCTCTTCAGATTCTAAGGAATATTTTTCCTTCTATCGGTTTTCTTCATCCTTTTCACGGCGATTTGTATCTGGGCACACATCATAAGTGGGGTTACAATGTTGTCTGACAATGTGTTCTCTTCGGTTGCTGTTTTGTTATAACAGCATTTGTGAAAGACAGGTTGAGAAATTCTCAGTTCCCATCCCCTGTTAATGTAGAAAGTTACACGCTAAAAAAACATACCCAAATTTAATCTTGTCCTTTAAAAACGTAAACATGAGCCCCCTACTTTCAAATGATTTTTGAAATCAGTGTACCTCTCCTACTAGCCCACTGCATCCCCCCCCCCCCCCGCGGGTCGTAGTAAACGATCAGTACCTTATTTAGTTAAAACTTGGTGAAGGAGGATCGATCGGGTGAGGGTAGTCTTCCCAGGGCTACACTCCTCTGTATAATCGTGCTTCACCAAGTCATGTCGGCGTTATACCAGCGGAGACAGCTTTGAGCTTTATTTCAGTGTTCATAGCTATTAAGCTATTAAGCATAATTCATTGACTTGAACTGAACACGTTTCTCGAAAATTTCGCATACGTACGTTGCTTCGAATACAGCAAATCGGCCAATTAACCAGAGTAATTTTTTTACAAGTTGGATTCCCAGAAGCTCTCAAACATTTCGGAAAGAGCCCATAATATTAATATAATCCAACATGGCGGCATTGTTGTTGTGCTATTTTTAGTTAGCACTTGCGCAGAAACGCCGGAAGTGAGTTTTGTGGATAAAACACGAAGAACGGACGACATTTGTAGACTCGGGCCTACCACCGGAAGCCCGAGTGACAATCCGTGACGTAAGAGATTACCAGCTTTTACATTTCTATCTGACAAGATAAAAAAAGTGTACGTATACAATTATTCTGTTGCAAGTTCTACCTGTAATCCATGCATGCGTGAATTGGGTATATTTCTGCTGAAAGGTTTGTCTTTTATGTAATTCAATATACAAACACGAGCCAATTTTTGTTCACCTTAGCCGGAGACTGCAGCCATTCAAGCTCAGGTCCTTCGAATTCTATTCCAATGCTAACAGGTGGCAAATACACACTTAAGTGCATTTATAAAATCTCTTGGAATCAGATATAAAAGACTGGAGATGAAAAAATAAATCACTATTTTGCTTCGGAGAAAGTAACTTTGATCCAAACAGAAAAACTGATACAATTTGTGCTTTGGACATAGAAGACCACCTGTCAGCAAATATGCGAGCAGCAGAGGAGAGCAAGTTAGTTCTTGGGGCAGAATAAAGTGGACATTCAAGAAAAAAATGCTTAACTGACTCATTGTAAAATCCACAAAAACACGCACTCCAGGTTATTTTTTTTTTCCTGTTACAGTTAACAGAAAAGTGAAAAATTAATCTCCTTTGTCTTAAAGAGTTAAATATTAATGATAATGTTTTTCTTGATTCAAAAAACAAATTTCGAGTCTATAGGGCCATCTTGAAACGAATTCAGTTAAATACTAATTAAGCGTTGGATAGGGCATACCGTTGAAGTATTCCTTTTGTAGTATCATATGTACAGAAATTTATTTAATTTACATAAATGACACATTTTTTCAACTACAACTCATAAGAAGGAAAGAATATGTCATTCAAGTTACCCTACATCATACATTCATATATTTTCTCTTCCTTTAGGTTGTTTTTTTCTTTTACTTTCCTCACTTTAGATTTGTTTTGTACTCGTTTACGTTCTGAACATCGTGACTTAGTTACTTAGTTACTTAGTTTTCTCTCCAAATGAGCACGTGGAAGTATGTTGTGGGGTCAAGCCTAACATTCCTCTCTGTCAATATTTAGAAATCTTATGCACGCGTTACCACGCTCTGTCGTTAAGGCCAGATTCTTTTTCACGCAACATCATGAGGATCACAATCAGAGCTATGAGCCAAAAGCGTAATGACCTAGACAAACAAATTTTCCAGTGCCGCTCCGACCTGTCCAAGATCTGTCCAGCTGTTTTGGTAAATTCTATTCGCGCCATTTTCCCTTAACTTAATTCAAAACTTGTTAACCACTTACACCAAATTAAGAGCCAAAAACTTGAACACTTAATAGGCCCTAAAATTACCAGTCAAACGCCATTCGATCACCGTAATACCGTAGTTACCATTCCAGAAAATCTTCCGTTAACTGACTCAGAGAAATCTGTTCTCCGTAAGGGCCTTAATTTTGTTCCAATTGCCAAACGTACAAACGAATTTTCAGTTAAGCAAGACGTCGAAAAATTCCTTCGCCGCATTCAGTTGAAAGCTTTTTTCCACGACAAAGAAGATTATTCTAACACCTCTGACAAAGATATTTTTGAGACACTTCGTGTTCGCAAATCAAAATGGACACCCCCAGAGGGCCAGTTCGCCTCTTTAGATTTTTTCATCAAAAAATGCCGTCGTGACTTTCAAAAACTGAAATTCAATTGGGACACTAAATTTTCCAACTTTTCTTCGGAATAATGGGCGGCGCTCAAAAATCTTAGCAAACGGAAAGATATAACTGTCAAATCGGCCGACAAAGGCGGCACGGTAGTTATTTGGCGGTCCGACCTTTACCAAGAAGAAGCTTTGCGGCAACTTTCTGACACCTCCTTTTATGTTAAAGTCGAGAAAGATCTCACTTCCACCAACCAAAAAATTGTCAAAGACACGATTCAGGACCTAATAGTTAAACAAGAATTGCCGGCTACCGCTACTAATCTCATCATCACTACTCCGCGAACCTCGTGCATTTACTTTTTACCCAAAATCCACAAACCTAACAGCCCGGGTCGACCTATCGTTTCTGCCTGTAGTTGCCCTACCGAACTTATTTCTAGCTATTTAGACAAGATTATAGCGCCCATCGTCAAATCTTCGCCATCTTACATTAAAGACAGTCAACATGCACTTGAAATTTTCCGCGATTTCAATTTCACCGGCGAAGACAAACTAACTTTTACTATTGATATACATCTCTATACACCAAACGGCGAAGGTCTTCTTGCAATTAAGTATTTTTTCGATCAACGCACCGTCAAGGAACCAAGCTCGGAAACACTACTCCGCCCAGCTGAACTAACACTTAACTGTTTTTCTTTCGCTGACAGCTATTACAAGCAAATTAATGGTGTAGCGATGGGCACAAAAATAGGACCTAGCTACACCAATATTTTTGTAGGTTACGTCGAGTACCAATTTTTCAATCAGTACAACGGTCCTAAACCTGAACTCTACGGTCGCTACTGATTGACGACTGCATCGGCGCATTTTCGTCTAGCAAGGAAGAAATCAATCGATTTATAACCTCCGTTAATTCCTTTCATCCGGCTCTAAAATATACTTGGGAAATTTCGGAAACTTCGCTGGCCTTTCTAGATATCAAAATTTTTATCAGCGGCAACGGTTTACGTACCAGTGTGCACTACAAACCCACCGATTCTCACAGTTATTTGTTGTATTCATCTTCACATCGATCTCATGTCAAAAACGCCATTCCCTATTCTCAATTTCTTAGACTTCGACGTCTATGTAGTGATGACTCTGATTTTTCCAACAAATCAGAGGAAATGTGCCAGTTCTTCGAAAAACGTGGCTATCTTGATTCTGTGGTTCAATCGGGCCATCAGAGCTCCTAGCAGATTGATCAACGTAACAGTCAGCACTACAGACGTCACAAAAGGAAAAGAATGACAGAATTCCATTTACCCTCACATTTCACCCTCATAATAACCTAGTTAAAGCCATTATTCTTAATAACTTTAAGATACTGCAAAATGATCCAGAAACTGCTAGAATCTTTTCGTAAGCCACCGCTGATTTCATTCAAAAGTGACAAAAATGTAAGTAACTTTCTAGTTAGAAGCGCATTCAAAACAACTGAACAACCTGGCACTTTTAAATGCGTGCGCTCGCGATGAAAAACTTGTCCTTTCATTCAAAACACTGACAAAATATCGGGCCCAAAGCGATCTGTTAAGATCACTGATCGTTTCACGTGTACCTCCGAAAATGTTATCTATTGCATAACCCGTATATTACGCAAAAAGTTACTCATCGGCGAAACAGGACGACGACTAGGTGACCGATTCCGAGAACATCTTCGTGATGTTGAGAAAGATGACAAAGATGCATCTAAACAATTCGCTCGGCATTTTAATCTCCCTAGCCATTCCAAACAACACATGTCCATCTCCGGTCTTTCCCTACATCAAGGTACCACGGAAAGCCGTAAAAATCTCGAGCAAAAATTGATCTTTCAAATCGGCACTCTTAATCCCCACCGTATCAACGAGCACTTTTCATTCAATTAATTTTTTCCTGTTTTTCACGTTACCATGTTACCACCAATAGCGTAGCTCCCCTTTCTCTGTATATAAACCATACACAGCCCACAATTCCCCGATTCGCTCCGACGAAGGGCTAACGCTCGAAACGTCAGCTAATCGAATCCCTGTACGGTGGTCAATTTACATTATCAACTGCGTTGATAAACCAAAATTTCGTGCTTCACTCCCCCACCGACGCAGCACCACGGTTTAAAAGAGTAGCTTCTCTAACATATAAAATTGAAGCCTAACCAGTAAGTTCGATGTTTTAGTCTTCTTAGGCCAACCCTCCAAAGGACATGTGATCTATGAAGACCCAAGGAATATCAACTGCACGAGGCTGAACGGAGATTCCCGATGATTACGTTCCAACTACAGTGCACAGCCTTGAGAAGTGGTTATCGCTACCAGTCATGTTCTATTTGGTGCGACAAATTTGACAAGTGTTTCAAAGAAATCCAAAAACCAAGTTGGGAGCAAACATGTTCTGCAAGTTTTCGCACCGGGTCTAAGCTATTCGGGATCTTGATCTACTTTAAAACCCCCAACGACTCGTCGTCTGACACAACTGTTTACGTTAAACGCGAATGGCCTATCAGAAAGAATTTGTTCACCATAATGATAGTCAAATGTAACAGGAGCTTCACGCCTACATGCAACCTGCAACCAAAAAGTACGAGTAGTTTCCATGATTCAACAGGTGTAACCATAAATCAACCCTTCATCCCTCTCCTACGTATCCCCCTCCCCCTAATAGGATTTTACATCAGTCCCCATCTACAACTCTGTACTTGGCTAGTTACCGGGAATTGTACATAAAATGTCCTATTATATTGCACATACATGTGCGAACTGTTTTACATACATTACTACATACATTGAAATTATTTTGTCCGTGTAGGCTTGAGTTGATCCTCCTTTGGATGCACAATTATGGTTTTAATCCCTGACCGTCAGTTTGGATGAAACATATTGGATGCTTAACCGTTTGAATACTGATATATGCTCTGTATGCCTAGTTTTGATGAAAACACCGACATTGTGTGTAGAACCGTTTGAATATATACGATATGCATTGATTGTTTTCTTTCACTAGGTAACCGGTATATACTAAATTACGGTTTGGATGCCATAAAGTTTATAAATTCACATATACGGCTTTCCATATACCAAGTGTAAGCATTCAGATCATTTCTACGTTTGGCACACGAAAAATGCAAACGAAGTTTGCAACAGACCTTAGTTAGAGAGGATACATAGTGATCCTGTTTCGACGATTGCTACACTATGAGTAAGCTTAGTCAATGCATTAATTATTTGACTTTTCTGAAAAAGCCAACCTTGGTGCTTGTATAAAGGTGAACAGAAAACATGCATTTTATCGCGGCTTGGCACCGAACGACTAGGAAAGCGGATACTCTGACCGGCAAATGGTTCAGGATAAGGCCAACTAAAATGAGAACAACATGGGGAAAACATTCGTGTTGGTACTACTCTAAAAAATCGCCTGATTTTGGTTTCTTTGCTAGCGGCCTTGACAATGATTCTAACGTCTTTGAGATTTCTTGAAAATGGTAGTAATAAACAAGCATGCTCTTACGTCAACACCCTCTCTTGATAGTACTGTGGATAGATGTTCCAGCTCACATTTTACCAGTTAATTTAAGAGCCAGGTTTGTGGTCCGGTCTGGGTTTGAGCCCAAGGCCTTCCCTTTAGCACTCCGGAATTCTTTTCGACTGAGCTAGCCGGTCGCGGTCTGTAGATCCCTCCAGGAGCAGTAAATAATGGTCATGACAAGTTCCACAGATTCTGTTTTTCAAAACGATTCAGATAGGATGATTTTCCTTCGTTCTTATGTGACTGTCCTACGGTTCTTCCCTAGGGATATCAATCATCCCCATCAAGCCACCTGAAGGGTGTTCTCGTTCAGAGATTCCGGTAAGAATGTTACTTTAAGTGTTGAATTTCGACTTTAAGGCCCTGGCAAACAGGACACAATGTTGCGGACACTTTGTACATTTGTTGCGGACACAAATGTTTCCCTGTTTGGCCGCGCGCGCAACATTTGTTGCGGACACAAAATGTTTGTGGTAAAAATCAGAAACATTTTTTGTGTCTCGGACACAAATTTTGTGTCCGCAACAAATGTTGCGCGCACGGGCAAACAGGGAAACATTTGTGTCCGCAACAATGTGTCCGCTACAATATGTCCTCATTTGCCAGGGCCTTTAAAGTGGTGTTTTCAGTTGGGCACGACAAGGGCATCTCAATAGTACTATAATTTATTTCAGGTGGAAACGTTTCTTACTGCCCTCGAAGATATAGACTCTGGGAAGGAAAAAGCATTAAAGGTAAAACATTCAGCTTAATTACAACGACCATACCCTGCAATGTAATCAAGTAAATCTTCGAACGCCTTTTTTTATTTTTTATTTTTTTTTTCGCATCGATTTTATTTTCATATAAAATTCCCCTAGATTCTGAATTTAGTTACGGCGAACAAACGGAAAAGATTCGTGTTTCGAAAGCAGCCTTACTCCGTTCGCAGATGCTGTTCCTTATGGTCTTTGCCTTTCCAGTTGGACCATGGGGTCCAATATCCCGCTGGATTATCGGTTTCCAATTACAAGGCCTCGTGTGGGGATAGGTGATTGTCAATCTTATCGTGGTCTTTTAGGGTGAAACATTATTGGTAATGGCATAATAAGCAGCAATCTCTGACTAATTGGTAATAAGCAGCAATCTCTGACTAATTGGTCATGAGAGAAACATGTTACTGCGATGCTGACTGCATGTAAGCCCGTGTTTCAATTGAAAATTCCACGTGAGTTTGCTTGTGAGTTTGCGGCAAGAAGAAGCCCTAGGAGAACTCTTAAACTTCCAGTCAGCAGTGCAATTCAGCGAAATGTGTCAGCGAATTGTGTTTTACATAGTATTAACCGAGAGATATTAGAGGGTCCCTTATACTTTTTTCGTGAAATGTGATCGAGCCTATTTTTTCCTCGTGAAACGTGATTTAAGTTTTTATTTTTTCGTGATTCGTAATTGACCGTGTCAAGACAATTTTCCCGTGAGCGTGAAAGCGGTTTTTGAATTAAGCGTGACACGTTAACGACGACTTTAATTAAACGTGATTCGTGAGCGATCATGTGTTGGGGGGACTGGGGACGACAGCGTACGATGTAGACGTGCTGTTCATGGCTCCGTCTACGGGGTACAATTTTTCGGGCTATACAACGTGAATGGAGACAGAAAGTTCTTCAAAAAGAAAAGTTCGCTGTTCTCTTTCTTCGGTAAGCTCTGAGGAGTCTAGTCCTGTGGATAAGCGACCAAAAAACGTGTCCTCTGAATCAGATGACGAAGTCATGGCGGCGGAAGGCCTTGGCGAGAAAATTGATTTGATCCTCTCGAAGCTCAACATGCTTGACCTTTTAGAAAAAAAGCTGGATAAAGTCTCTACGGCGGTGTCGGATTTGAAACGTTCGGTGGCAGATTTAGAATTGAACGTTGCCTCAGTCAAGGAGAAGCATAAATCTTCCCAGGATAAAATCACGGAGATCGAGAAGAACCTTAAATTCACGAGCAAAAGGAGTGATGACTTTGAAAAAATGCTCGGCGAAGAAAAGGATTACTGCAAGCGAGATATTAGCGACGTCCGCAAAAAGATCCTTTATCTCGAAGCCTATAGCCGCCGAAAAAATTTGAGATTCGAAGGCATCGAGGAATGGCCGCCACACCAGGAGGATGTGAATTGGAAGGAAGACACAAGGACACCGTTGGTATATTTCTTTGAAAATGTTTTAGGTATTCAAGATACAAAGGATTTTGAGTTTCAGAGAATACACAGGATCGGAAAGCCATCGCAAGAAGGGAATAGTAGAGCCATTATTGCGCGTGTTTTAAGATATTCGGACAGAGAACGAGTTTTGAGCTGTGGTAAGAAACTTAATGAGGACATACCAAGAGAGTTGCAGACACTAAGGAAGCCTCACATTGAAAAATTTAAACAAGCCAGGAAAGAGGGTAGCAAGGCTTATTTCAGTAAATCTGAGCCTGACAAACTTTACGGCAAATTTATTAAACCATAGGTTTTTGTTGTTGCTGTTGTTGTTGTTGTTGTTGTTGCCACTTTTTCCTTCGGCTTCCTCCACTAGGAATAAATTATCTAAATTTTTCTTCAACCCGCTTTCTTAGTAGGTATTAAATTATGATCTAAAAATGGACAAACCCGTAGACAGGCCTGGCGACGAGGTGTTAATTACTTGACAGTTAGTTCTGGAGTGTGAGGTAAGAGCGCTTGCTGGTTTTGTATTTCTAATCCCACTTGGATGTTTGTTACTTCAGTCGCCCTATTGCTATTTCTTTTATGCATGTTTTTTCTCTGTGGATGTAAATTATTGGGCTTTTGTTTCGTCTTGCTTTTGTCGTGTGTTTTTGGGTCGCTATTGTTGCTGGCTATATTATTTAGAATAATCGGAATTAGGTATGGCTGAGACGCAGGTGAACAATGTCAATGTTAAGTTAATCTCGCTAAATGTTCGGGGGATTCAGGACTTGAGAAAAAGGAACGCAATTTTTTCTTGGATCAAAAAACAAAAGGTGGATATTATCTTTCTCCAGGAAACTTACAGTACTCCAGAGATAGCTGATAATTGGCAACTTCAATACAAGGGTAAAATTTATCTATCACATGGAACAAACCATAGTAAAGGGGTTGCTACTTTAGTGAGCAGTGAGCTAGATTTTGAAGCGAAATCCGTAATCTATAATCCGGCTGGTCGGTATGTTTTGATCGATGCCATGGTTCAAGACTCGCCCTTTCTGCTCTTAAATATCTATGCGCCGAATGATATATCTGAACAGTGTATTTTTCGAATAAACTAGACATTCTTGACGAACATAATTTTGATTCTAGTAGTCAGCTTATAATGGGAGGAGACTTTAATGTCCATCTGAATGCTGTCTTAGATAACTCAGGTGGTAGAATAGAAAAAAAAAAGAAAAAAGAAAAAAGATTCTGTGAAAACTGCGAAGGAATCAAAATTTTCGTATGATCTGACCGATATCTGGAGAATAAGAAACATTGATAAGAAACAATATACATAGAGACAGAGAAAGCCTTTTGTCCAGCGTCGTTTAGATTTTTGGTTGGTAAGTGATTGCTTGCAGGATGTTGTGGAGCATACCGCTATCATGCCTTCTATAAAGACCGATCACTCTGCCATTACGCTATATATCAACAGTAGTGAAAACCAGGCGCGTGGCCCCTCGCACTGGTGCTTTAACTCTAGCTTATTAGGAGACGAGAATTATGTGGAGCTGATTTCTTCCCAATACAGTGACTGGTTAAACGAATTTCGTGAGGTCGAGGACACACGGTTACTTTGGGACTTGGTCAAATACAGGATAAGGCAAACGACGATCACGTATAGCAAAGCGAAAGCTAAAGAAAGAAGAGGGAAACTTGAATATATCGAAAATACGTTAAAAGACCGCGAGAGGTTATGCGCTGCCGATCCTACAGAGAGTAATGTCGAAAACTTCGAGAAGTATAAACTTGAGTACGATGCTCTATTTGATTATATTGCCCAAGGTAACATAGTGCGGTCTAGAGCGATTTGGTATGAAAAAGGAGTGCGGAACAAATATTTCTTAAATCTTGAAAATTGTATACGGAAAATATTTAACCACGACAATCAACTGGTGAAAAACAGTAAGGATGTCTTGGCTGAACTCAAATCTTTTTATCAGGATCTTTATCGAAATAAAGATAACAATATGAGTGCAAACTGGAATGAGGGTTTTCTGAATTTTACTCAAAACTTGAATTTGCCAAAACTGTCTGATGACCTGCAACCTCATTGTGAGGGTTATCTGACTAAAGAGGAATGTCTCAAGGCTTTAAATAGCTTTAAGAATCATAAATCGCCTGGGAATGACGGCCTCACTGCTGAGTTCTACCAAAAATTCTGGCCGATTCTGGGTGATCTATTAGTGGATTCTTTAAACACTGCTTTACAGACAAGGGAGGCTCTCCAATTCACAAAGACAGGCATTAATTCGCCTTATAAAAAAGAAAGGCAAGGACAGAAGGTGCATGAAAAATTGGAGACCAATTTCACTTTTAAATGTTGATTATAAAATCGGCTCCAAAGCGCCAGCATCCAGACTAGAAAAAGTACTACCTGAAATAATTCACGAGGATCAGTGCGCTTATGTTAGAGGCAGGACTATTTTTGATGCTATAAGATCCATTGATGATGTCATGGAATACACGAAATTGTATAATAAGCCCGGACTTCTCATGACATTTGATTTTAAAAAAGCCTTTGACTCAATAAGTTGGAGGTATTTATTAACGGCGCTTAGTACGTTTAACTTTGGGAACTCTTTTATAAGATGGATAGAAGTTCTTTATGAGGATATTTCGAGTTGCGTCATGAATAATGGTTTTGCATCTGAAACCTTCCCCGTTGAACGCGGTGTCCGTCAAGGAGATCCCTTGTCTCCCTATTTTTTTATTATTGCTTTAGAGATCTTGAATATCGCCATACGTCAATACAAAGATATCGAAGACATCCAAGTTGGCGAGAGCATCATCAAGTTCTCTGTCTTTGCAGATTATCTAACTACGTTTGTAAAAAATGGGAAATCTTTTCGCTTAGTACAAAAGCTTCTTCACACATTCGGAGACATCCCTGGTTTAAGATTAAACAAGGAAAAAACAGAGGCATACTGGCTCGGTAGCCTGCACCATTCGTGCGAAAATGTCGGTATAGATAATATAAATAAACCGATTAAAATACTGGGCGTGTATTTTACGTATGATAAGCAAAAATTTCAGGAGCTTAATTTTGAAAATATAATTAAGTCCATCAATAAGTCGATAAGCGTATGGCAGTGGAAGAACCTCACTTTGTTTGATAGAATTCAAATCGTCAAAGCTTTTGCAATACTTAAATTTATGTTTCGTGCAGCTCAGATCCCTCTTACGAAGGAAATAATCAAGGAGATTAACTCCGTTATCTTTAAGTTTGTTTGGAGGGGAAGAGATAAGGTGAAGCGGTTAAACTTTTTGAGTGACTATAGAGATGGTGGTTTGAGAATGCCACATATAGAATCCCTTATCAAAACGCAAAGAATTATGTGTCTGAAAAGGTATTATGAGGACTATAAGAGCTCATGGAAACTGTTTCTAAATTTCTATCTTCACAATGTTGGAGGTCCCTTTCTTCTTCAATGTAATTATGATACAGCATCCTTTGCAAAAAACATTCCTAAGTTTTACACTGAGTGTCTTAAAGAGTGGGAAATATTTCAACAGAGACAAGTCTCTTCGTCATCTGACGTTCTTGACCAAATAATATGGAATAACAAATTTATCAAAGTTGGCGGTAGATCATTATATAATTGCTCCATTGTTAACAAAGGTGTTGTGAGAGTTAAGGATATTTTAGATACAGAGGGCAAATTACACAAGTGGGATACGTTTAAAAATATTCATACTACGCAAGCCAAATATTTTATTTTAATGAGTATTTATGACGCCCTTCCACAAAGCTGGAAAATGTTAGTTAAGGAAGGAAGAAGAAGAAACTTGGAAGCGGTGCAGTTTACTTTCCCCTCCTCGCCCAAAATTTTGTATTGGGATATAATAAGGAAATATAAGGTCGAACCAACAGCTAAACTCCGATATGAAGAGTTGTATCCAATGCTCGAGTTGCCTTGGCATGAGATGATCATCTATACCCTTTCTGGAAAAACGACTTTAGAATCCAAGGCCAGAGAATTTCAATACAAATTATTACACAGAATTATCTAAACAAACCAGATTTTGCATAAAATGGGCACAACGACAACACCATTGTGTTCCTTTTGCGGCCTGTCTGACGAGTCCCTAGAGCATTTGTTTGTTTACTGTGAGTTTACTACTAGCTTCTGGCTATCTGTGACAAATTGGTTAGGAGGATATGGTATATCTGTAAACGTCTTGAGTGCTGCAGACATAACTTTTGGAATTTATGAAAAGGATCTTCAATTGATTAATCATACTCTTTTTCTTGGTAAACAAATTATTTATCGGTGTCGCAGTTTGTCCTTAAAACCGTCACTGACCTTGTTGATTGAAAAAGTGAAGTATGCATATAAAGTAGTCACGGATAGCCGAAAGCAATAATTGCCTTGATATTCATGATAAAAAAATGGCAGTCTCTGCTATCAGCACTGTATATACGTAACAATAGAGGATTCTATTTATTGTAATATTGCTCTTCTTTGTATCTTTTTAACAAGACCTATATCTGTACTTTTACACTTATTTTTTGGTTCTAATAGCGGCCATTGCTTTGTACGTAGTTTTTTTTCTTTTAGCTTCTAGATTGTTGTGTATTATGTAGTAATTGTGGTAGTTTAATAAAAAAAATATCATAAAAAAGTTCATGTTTTGCGTGAATTAATTTAAAGTTATTTTAATCTTCTGACCCGTAAATCAGGTTCCGTCAATCTCTTTTGTCCTGCGATTACCTTTGATCTCCGATGGTATTGAGATACTACATGAACCATGTTTTGTCTCGTATTTCGTATCTGTGTAGCCTGCATACAGGCTCTTCATTTGGGCAACACAGCGAGGATTTTTGCCTCGATTAACGGAGCACGGTCAAAGCTACGGGATTGGCTCGTCCCAATCCCTTAGAATTTGACCGAGCACCAACCTCTGTGAATTGCCCAAATGAAGAGCCTGTATACAGGCTGTATCTGTGAGACTTCCGTTTGTCCCGTGACGTCAGTGACATGCCACCAATCAACGAATTCTACTGATTCTGCTACCGCTCTGAGTCCTCTCTCGTGTGCTACAGTCTCCACACGAGGGAAAACTGTTGAAGTGTTTCACAATTTCAGTGGTGGGCGAAAATATACGAGCCGCGAAAATATCAACCCGTGGCAACCAACAATGAGCAAGAACAACAAAACAAAACAGCAACAACTTTAATATATATATATATATATATATATATATATATATATATATATATATATATATATATATATATATATTTATTTATTTATTTATTTATTTAGCCAAGCCTAAAAGCGGAGCTCCAAAAGCATTCTTTTTCTATTGGCATTTACATATAGTCTGCTTGTCATATCACCCATCTGACCTCACTCAAGCTACAGACCCAATGCTGTAAAAAATAGTATGGAAAGGTGATCTGAGCAAGTGGCACAGCGGATTTGGACCCCCTGCTGATTTGCACCCTCCAGTCCAGATCTACTTGTGGATCAGATTTGGACCCTCTAGTCCAGAACTGCTAGCAGATATGAACCCCCTTTTACGGATTTGGACCCCCACCCCACCCCCACCCCTAAAAACAAGCCTTCTATTGAGTAAGGTAATAAAAATTCCTTTGCAAATTGAGTTTGGAGATGTTAAAAGACAAAATAAAAATATTGAGGCAGGTTTTTTTAAAAATAATCTTTAATACTTTATGTAAAAAAGAACCTGCAACGCTAGTTTGCATCTATAAATAAAAAAAAAAAACATTTCTTAACATCTTAGAGCAATACCTAAGGACAGGTCTGTTTCACCGTTCAACTGTAGGCTACTTAGTTATGGTTTAGAGCCACTAGAAATTGGTGGAGAGGCCTGGTGAATGCTATTTTGAATCAGTATCCGACATCAGATATATAATGATTCAGATCATCACTTCATAATGAATGCAATTTCAGTTATCCAAAGCCTCCCATGAGACAGTTGGAAATCAGAAATTGTGTATCCTCTGGATATATGTATGCCTCAAAAAAATTATGAAAGAAAGATTCATGGAAATCAATAAAAATATTTAGATGATATGCATTAAGACCAAGATATTTCTTTTGATCAGTTACTTCTTGACCTTACTATCGCAAAAAACTTCTTGCTGGCATTAAGCTCATCAATCAATGCACCTACAGTGTTTTCAAAAAGAAATCCAGCTGCTCTTCTGGCCAGCCAAGTGCAAGACTAAGCAACTTGATAATAAAATATTATGCATTTGGTTAATATCACTATCAAGGTAATTAACAATGTAGTATGAGGATTCACCAAAGCAAAAGAGCTGGAAATCAGTGTTAGCCATCTTAACTTGATTTTCTATTTTGCAAGAAAGGTAAGGACTAGTCTCACATGTCTTCATGTACATTTGAAATTGCACAACATACTTCATCAAACATCAAAAATCCCATTAAAAATTAGTGCCAAATGTCATCCAAACATACCACAAGATTGGTGTGACCAGCTATGAATAAAATTAATTGAAAGACTGCATGCAGGAGAAGGAAGTGCAAAGGATGTGTACATGGATGAGAAAGAGCTTACTTTAAGTTTAATTTTAAGTTTTAAGTTTAATAATACTTTGTCATGCGAATACATCTAAGTGATACAAAAAAAAAGTGCATTACTGGAGAATAATTGGGAGAAAGTAAATTCCCATACAAAGAATATTATCTAATACAGTAATAGCCCACGTATAAGAACCTGGGTTTTAAGAACCTTTTAGGCTAAAACTTTGATTTTAAGCCCCCTCCACATTAGAACCTATTAAGGCTAAGATTTTAAGTTAGGTTCTTATCAGTGGGGTTGTTGTAAAAGTGTAAAGGTAGAAACTGCTGAATGAGTTTCTTTGTTATGTTTTGTTAAGGACATATACTGTTCCTGCACTGAACTGCCTATAGGCATTTCTCTATGGTACAAATAAATGATTTATACTGTATGATGAGATGATATTTATCATATATATAGTATATTCAGATAAAATTCATATGAAAATATAAGAACCTATTTTAAGAACCTTGGTAGTCTAAATTTGCTTTAAGTACCATTTATATAAGAACCTATTTAGGCTAAATTGGAAAATTCAGGTTCTTATACGTGGGCTATTACTGTATTACACATTCTAAAAACTAAGAGGTGAAATTTAAACGTGGCCCAAAGCTAACCTAAACAAATTAAATCGAATACTTGTCTCTTACAAGTCACCCCTGCTTTGAGATTGACACTAAAAATAAAGAAGTAAAATTGAAATACAATCCAAAGCTAACCTAACTAAATGACATACATGTCACTCACGAGCTACATCTGATTTAAAATTGACACAAATAATGTAATAGATAGGACATAAAACTGCTTAAAGAAGGTGCATGCATGATGTTCGATGGAACACCATTCCAGTCTGGTATGTAGCGATTATAAAAAAGGAAAGCGATGCAAGTGTTTTGCTCGAAGAAGGAGAAGGTGGAGAAATTAAACAAGACTAGCTTGCAATAAAAATAGCTTGTACTGATTAATCTAGAAAAAATCGGTATTTATTTTGACATAACTGCCCGTAGAAAAGACAGTAAACGGTAAAAACTGATCGTTAAGAGCAGTCAAAAGGAATTGACCGCTGTTTAGGAACAACAGAACAACAAACATAAGTATTACAAGAAAACAAAGCACAATACGAATAACATTTCTTCGAAGATTCTTGGAGAAGGTGGAGAAATTAGACAAGTAACAAAAATTGCTTAGCAATTTTGACATAAATATCCGTAGAAAAGATAAAAAAGAGGTCCACACCTGATCGTTTAGAGCAGTCAACAGGAATCACTGAGGCAGCAATCACTCGGAACGCGACAGAGCTGAATAATAGCGCCATTTCCCACAAAATCTTTCCTTGGCTGACACAAAACGCTAAAGAGTTTTGATAGTTTTACTGGTACTTCCCATGTCTTCCGAAATGATTCTCAGTGGCAAAGCGTCATCCAGTAAACGAAGAAAGCGCTTGCCAAACCACACCAGCATTTCTCTCGCAGACCCGTTCACTATAATTTTTATCAAAGCCAGCCCAGCCAGTCAACCCATTTCGATGTTTTTAACATCCAAACACTGATTCTTACCGGTTCAAACAAATTAAGACGACGTGTTTATAGACGGCGAAACTTTCGACGCTTTCAACGAAGATCTCTAAAACGTTTTTCAAATGACGAGTGAAGCGCGCTGGTTTTTGACATTTTTGACAGCATTTTGACAACTTTATGTCAGATTTTGAGACGTGCACATGCACATGCATTTGATCGGCTTTTTTTTTTTACTCGAGCTTGTGTTTCCTTTAATCCTTAATTTTACGAGGACTCATTGTGATTACGTGTTGTTAAGATAAGGGCAAAAGTTGCTTAACGCTGTTGAGGTACAAAGATCGAAAAACAGCCAGCCAAGCCGAGTAAAAACACTCGTTCGCTTGCAAAGAAAACAACGTAACAAAAACAAACAAACAAACAATTCAACTACTTCTTCGCGTCCAAAACGAGTACAGATGATTGTTATTTATATCCATTCGAGAGAAAAATACAAGTTTCATTCCTGAACAAAAGTAACAACGATTAAACCAAATGTTAAGCTTCTATTTATTTAATTTACCTCACTGTCTTGCGCTGTGTTGTAGAGGTTTCTACCACTTGTAAATACGTAAGCTTCAGTAAAGTAAAAACAAGCATCCGAAAAAATAGCAAACGGTTTGTCCAAAGAAAGAGCTTCTTCCACAGAGTTTGAGCTACTCTTTCCTCCCATTAATACAGGTGAACTGTTAAGTAACCTTTCTTGGTGAGATGCAAGATGCCACGGTAAAGTGAAAGCCCTTGAAGCGTTGAATTATACTGTTTTCAACCGCACAATCGATCCAAGTTTGAAGCTTTTCTTGAGAAAAATCTTTCGCCCTTCTTTTCATCACTTGAAAATTCACCTTCCGGAGTATCTTTTGACAAGTTCTTGATTTTTATGCTTTTTACGCGAATTTAAAATTTAAATGAAGAAACCAAGTGAATGTGAAATTACGAGCCGCAGAAAGCGCGCGAAAAATTAAGCCTCGATTTGGTTTGGGTATCCCACACCTGGCTTGAGCCTGCGATCAAATCGAACGCAAGCACCTTGTCAGCGGTCAACTTCAAAAAAAACCCGCTGACCTCGATGAGGTCTTAACTTGAGCCCGCGATATGGTCACGTGACACTGGTCAGCGGATACCTTGTTTTGACAGGTGTCAATTGGCTATTAGATGGATGTCCAGTATCAAAGATGTACGCTGGGTGTACACTGTAAACTAGCTGGTTAGCTGCTGGGCCAGGTGGAGTATGGCCGCCATGTTGGATTATTAGGATTATTATTAGGATATTATTAGTTATTGGGCAACACCACTGTCGTCGTCGTCGTCGTGCGCGCCCACGAGCAATACCGCTAGTTATTTTTACTATCAGAAAAGCAGTTGACGGGTTTCTATAGGTATGGTGCTCCGCTTGGCGGCCCTTCAGGCCGCCAGAGCTCCGTTATTAATTAATTAAAAAGAAACTACAGACTTTCATACATGCCTAGGTAAATAGAGTGAGTGAGATAATAGAGCTCAAAAATGGTCATTTTTAACTCATTTATTCCACGCGTAAACGCGCGAATTGTTTCGTGATGAATAGCACTTGCTATGCCGAGTTTGAGTAGCCAATCATTTCGCGCGAAAAACGCTATCCACTGTCTTAGTATATGCCGAAAGATCGTATAAGATTTTCGGCAACAGTGATAGACTCCGTGACAGCCCCACGCTATTCTCAATGCTATGACTTTCTTTAATCCTTGGTACTGTACTAAGTCGTCAATCACGCATTATTAGCCGACTCGTTCAGAAATTTCAAAGTCGAGTACAGGTTCTGTACGTAGCATGAAGCCTTAGCGTCATTAGGGGTATTGCCCATACCCTAGCATTTGTTTGGAAAATCGTCTGCAAAGAGCCGTTAAAAGTCCTCTCATACTCAGCGACTTTGAGATTACAAGTAGAACGAGCTACCTTTGGAGTGTAAACAGCCTCAACTGGTTACTCGATGGGAAACATTAATTCGTGAATTTGTTTTTTCAATTTAACGTGAAAAGCGAATTACTCAATTTTTGCGTGAACGTGAAGAAATTTTGGGAATTATCCGTGACGCGTGAAAAGTCCTAATAGTTTTACGTGAATTCATTTTGCAGAGGAGTATAGGGGACCCTCATATTAATGTGAACAAAACTCGCCACCGCAGTTTGTAGCCGGCCAGGGCGGTAGCTAGTATGAAGTGTAAAAATTTGAATTTATATTATGATTTTTTTGCTTTATTTGTGCGTTTGTCATACAAAAAAACAGGCTGTGTAGTTTCAGAGGGGTGTGAGCATTTTTTTATGTTACTGTAAGAAGCTGTACATTGAAAAATAATAAATGAATATTAAAGACGCGTTTTTTTTTGTACGCATTGAGATGGTAATTTTTCTGGCTACTGCCCAGCAAACTGTTTTATGATACGCTTTTCCCAACTCGTTTTTGCAGAATGCAACGGCTTTGTTAGAAACGTCTATCCAAGAGTTCAAGAATATTTCTTCCAGCACAGACAAAGAGTTTAAAGATAACGTACATTTCACGACGACTGTCTTTGAAGACTTTGCTATCGGTTCGCAGGACAACAGCTGAATGACGCGATAGCCCAATACGATGCCAAGGATGAAGTAGGCGGTTAGTAAAACAATTAGGGAGAAGAGATAGAGGAGTCAACCAATGATTTATTGCACAACTCTGAGAAAATTACAACTCAGTCAAGAACTGCATGTTTACACTGAAAATAATCGATTTTAGGGGCAAAACAACATTAATACTTTCACGTCTTCCTTCATTCCAGATTTACAGGTCAGGCGACTATTCCACCAGAATCAGACGGATTTTAGTCTCAACGACATCAAAGGAGAAAATACTGTCAAGATTCCACTTGAAAATTTTTCTAAATATGGTTGGTACTTGTCATTTTTATTTTGGGGTTACCTAGTAACCCTGGATTATGTGGGGACCTGGCGCCAACTCATTACCTTTCCAAGGTTTACCTTTGATCATTTCTCTGAATTAGTTTATGCTCTACAAAACCATCTTTATTTCCAGTGGACAAATATTGTATTTTGGCGTGATTAGTTGAACACTCCGTTAAATGTCTAGCTAAGTGCCTTCGATGGGATGTCTTCGTGAAAATATGTTCAAAGATTGTTAAAATAGGTACGGAGTTTGCCGTCATAATTATCACTTTTTCCTCTACGGAATTTTTTCAATAAAAGAGAAAAAGTTAAAAGTGTATTATTTTGGAATTGGTAGCTTTCAGATAAGTAACCCCATAATTTCATATGACAACACGAAGAGCCATGTGCCGGTTTATGTCTCTCATTGGTGGATTTTTCTCCTGGGCCACTATTTCATCCTTTAGAGAGCCCAAATTAACCTTACGAGTAACACGAAAATTTGGTTTATCAACGGAGTTGGTAATGTAAATTGACCACCGTACAGGGATTCGATTAGCTGACGTTTCGAGCGTTAGCCCTTCGTCGGAGCGAATCGAGGAATTGTGGGTTGTGTATGGTTTATATACAGAAAATGGAGCTACACTATTGGTGGTAACATGGTAACGTTGAAAACAGGAATAAATTAATTGAATGAAAAGCGCTCGTTGATACCGTGGGGATTAAGAGTGCCGATTTGAAAGATCAATTTTGATCGAGCGTTTTACGGCTTTCCGTGGTACCTTGATGTAGGGATAGACCGGAGATCGACATGTGTTGTTTGGAATGGCTAGGGAGATTAAAATGCCGAGCGACTGGTTTGGATGCATCTTTGTCATCTTTCTCAACATCACGAAGACGTTCTCCGAATCGGTCAACTAGTCGTCTTCCTGTTTGGCCGATGTATAAGTTTTTGT
>JAEMWC010001368.1:0-10000 GCA_016490735.1 Pachyseris speciosa | reverse complement strand
CGTAAGGACAAAGTGACAAAGGCAAGCAGTGTCCTGAAAAAGCCACGAATTTCGCAAAAATCGCAAAAGTAACAAGGATTTTATCTGCAACGACAAAATGTCTGTTAGCAAGAATCACAAATATCACAACAATAACAAATTCCGCAATCGAACGTAATATAGGGCCCGTGCGATTTGTGCTTGGACCATAAATCAACGGGAAAAAACTCGGTCCGTAACTTACTGTACGGACCTCGAACTCGGTTAGTAAGAGGTATGCATTTGCTTTTAGCCTGCAGGAAAGCATAGAGAATGTGTATTCTGGAACTATTCAGGAGAAAAGTAAGTGAGTCACTTCACTTTTATTTAACCACGATTGTTTCATACAAAATTATATAATAACCAAATCAATGCGAGTGCACTGATTGGTCAATCAGCTTTGGTTTATTTATTCCAGTAAACTCATGGAAATTTCGCGCGTCTTCTGAATTGTTACATAAAAGCAATATATATATTTATCCAAGCATAAAAGCGGAGCTCCAAAAAAGGGGAGCAGGGATGGCGTAGTAGTGAGAGCACTCGCCTTCCACCAATGTGGCACCGGGTTCGATTCCCGGTGGTGACGCCATAAGTGGGCTGAGTTTGTGTTGGTTCTCGACCCTGCTCCGAGGGTTTTTCTCCGGGTACTCCGGTTTTCCTCCCTCAGCAAAACCCAACATACGGCTTATTCGAGCTGGCTGTAGACTCTGCTCCAAGGTCATACATGTACCGTATAGCGGCTGCCAGAGGCGCCTTGTATATGTTTTCGGTTCGACCTTGTTGAGCTGCGTCCTTGCTGTACTTTGGGAGGACGATTAGCACAGACAGACAGTTATTATTTATTCTTTTTCTACTGGCATTTACATATAGTTTGCTTGTCATATCACCCATCTGACCTCACTCAAGCTACAGACCCAATACTGTAAAAAAATAGTATGGAAAGGTGATCTGAGCCAGTGGCACAGTGGATTTGGACCCCCCATGGATTTGCACCCTCCAGCCCAGATCTGCTTGTGGATCAGATTTGGACCCCCTAGTCCAGAACTGCTGCAGATATGAATCCCCTTTTACGGATTTGGAACCCAACCCCTCCTAAAAACAAGCGTTCTATTGAGTAAGGTAATAAAAATTCCTTTCCAAACTGAGTTTGGAGATGTTAAAAAAGCAAAATAAAAATATTGAGGTAGGTTTTTTAGAAAATAATCTTTAATACCTTGTGTAAAAAAGAATCTGCAACGCCAGTTTGCATCTATAAATTCTTAAAACAAACATTTCTTAACATCTTGGAGCAATACCTAAGGACAGGTCTGTCTCCCCGTTCAACTGTAGGCAACTTAGTTACATACTTAGCTACTTAGGTGTGGTTTAGAGCCACTAGAAATTGGTGGAGAAGCCTGGTGATTGCTCCTTGGAATCAGTATCACATCAGATATATAGTGATTCAGATCATCACTTCATAATGAATGCAATTTCAATTATCCACAGCCTCCCATGAGACAGTCGGAAATCAGAAATTGTGTATCCTCTGGATATATGTATGCCTCACAAAAATTATGGAAGAAAGATACATGGAAATCAATAAAAATATTTAGATGACATGAATTAAGACCAAGATATTTCTTTTGATCAATTACTTCTTGACCTTACTATCACAAAAAAAAAAAAAAAAAAAAAAACAAAACTGCTTCCTAACATTAAGCTCATCACTCAATGCACCTACAGTGTTTTCAAAAAGAAGTCTAGCTGCTCTTCTGGCCAGTTAAGTGCAAGACCAAACAACTTGATAATAAAATATTGGGCATTTGGTTGATACCACTATCAAGGTGATTCATCAAAGCAAAAGTGCTGGAAATCTGTGTTAGCTATCTTAACTTGATCTTAACATGCTTCATCAAACATCAGAGATTCCATTAAACATTAATGCCAAATGCTATCCAAACATCCCACAAGATTGGTGTGACCAGCTACTAATAAACTTAATTGAAAGACAGTATGCAGGAGAAGGAAGTCCAAAGGATGTGTACATTGATGAGAAAGAGCTTACTTTAAGTTTAATTTTAAGTTTTAAGTTTAATAATTGTCATGCGAATACAACTAAGTTGATACAAAACAAAAAAAGTGCCTGACTGGAGAATAATTGGGAGAAACTAAATTCCCATACAAAGAATATTATCTAATATTACACAATCTAAAAACTAAGAGGTGAAATTTAAACGCTGCCCAAAGCTAACCTAATCAAATTAAATCAAATACTTGTCTCTTACAAGTCACCCCTCATTTGAGATTGAGACTAAAAATTAAGAAGTAAAATTGAAAAACAATCCAAAGTTAACCTAATTAAATCACATACTTGTCACTCACAAGCTACATCTGATTTAAAATTGACACTAATAATGTAATAGATAGGACTTAAAACTGCTTAAAGAAGGTGCATGCATGATGTTCGATGGAACACCATTCCAGTCTGTTATGTAGCGATTAAAAAAAGAAAAGCTGAAGGCCATATATATATTTAGCCAGGCTAAGCCTAGAATCGGAGCTGCACACTCTCACCGAGCAACTTCGCAAGGGTTTATTTGGGCCAGTTTAATTTGTGTCCAAAACAATTGAGCAGCAGCAGGGAAAATAAAGAGTTTTCGATAGTAAACGTTTGCAAAAAAAAAAAAAAAAAAAAAAGACAGACATTCTTGAGTCCTAACTACTTTCAGATGAAAGCGTAAAGGAATTCAAAGCGGATCCAAAAAAAAAAAACAAAAACAAAACAAAACAAAAACACTACAAGCGAACAAAGTACGATGCCGGCGAGTGTTTGCTCGAAGAAGGAGAAGGTGGAAAATTAAACAAGACTAGCTAGTAATTAAAATAGCTTGTACTGATAAAGCTAGAAAAATCGGGACATAAATGCCCCAGCAGTCAACAGGAATTGACCGCGGTTCAGAAACAACAGAACAACAAACATATTACAAGAAAACAAAGCACAATACGAATAATATTTCTTCGAAGATTCTTGGAGAAGGTGGAGAAATTAGACAAGTAACAAAACTATCTTTTATTAAGCTAGAAAAATTGCTTAGCAAATTTGACATAAATGTCCGTAGAAAAGACAAAAAAGAGGTCCGCACCTGATCGTTTAGAGCAGTCAACAGGAATCACTGAGACAGCAATCACTCGGAATGCGACAGAGCTGAATAATAGAGCCATTTCCCACAAAATCTTTCTTGGCTGACACAAGACACTTAAGTGCTTTGATAGTTTTACTGTTACTTCCCATGTCTTCCGAAGAATCTTCTTCAATTAATGATTCTCAGTGGCAAAACATCATCCAGATAACGAAGAAAGCGCTTGCGAAACCACACGAGCATTTCTCCAGCAGACCCGTACACTATAAAATTTATCAAAATCAGCCAGCCAGTCAACCATTTCGCTGTTTTTAACATCCAAACGCTGATTCTTACCGGTTCAAACAAATTAAGCCGACATGTTTAAAGACGGCGAAACTTAATTGTTGTTTACAGGCTGCTTTCGACGAAGATCTCTTAAAGACTTTTCTCAAATGACGAGTGAAGCGCGCTGGGTTTTGACAGTTTTGGCAGCATTTTTACAATTATATGTCAGATTTTGGACGTGCACATGCACATGCATTTGATCGGAATTTTTTTTTTTACTCGAGCTTGAGTTTCCGCCTTTAATCCTTAATTTTAATACGAGGACTCATTGCGATTCCGTGTTAATAACATAAGGGCAAAAGTTTCTTAACGCTATTGAGGCACCAAGGTCGAAAAACTGTCAGCCAAGCCGAGTAAAAAACACTCGTTCGCTTGCAAAGAAACCAACGTAACAAAACAAACAAACAATTCAACTACTTCTTTGCGTCCAAAACGAGTACAGATGATTCTTCTTTATATCCAGTCGAGAGAAAAATACAAGTTTCATTCCTAAACAAAAGTAACAAGGATTAAACCAAATGTTAAACTTCTAGTTATTTCATTTACCTCACTGTCCTGTGTTGTAGAGGTTTCCACCACTTGAAAATACGTAAGCTTCAGTAAAGTAAAAACAAGCATCCGCAAAAATAGCAAACGGTTTGTCCAAAGAAAGAGCTTCTTCCACAGAGTTTGAGCTACTCATTCCTCCCATTAATACCGGTGAGCTGTTAAGTGACTTTTCTTGGTGAGATGCAAGATGCCGCGGTGAAGTGAAAGCCCTTGAAGCGTTGAATTATACTGTTTTCAACCGCACAATCGATTCAAGTTTGAAGCTTTTCCTGAGAAAAATCTTTCGTCCTTCCTTTCATCACTTGAAAATTCACCTTCCGGAGTATCTTTTGACAAGTTCTTGATTTTTATGCTTTTTACGCGAATTTAAAGACAAACTTCGATCGAAGAAGATGAAGTTGTTTTGGAACCAACTGAATGTGAAATTACGAGCCGCAGAAAGCGCGCGCAAAATTTAAAAGCCTCGATTTGGTTTGGGTGTCCCACACCTTGCTAGAGCCTGCGATCCAATCGAAAGAAAGTACCTGGTCAGCGGTCAACTTCAAAAAAACAGCTGACCTCGATGAGATCTTAACTTGAGCCCGCGATATGGTCACGTGACACTGGTCAGCGATACCTTGTTTTGACAGGTGTCAGTTGGCTATAAGATGGATGTCCAGTATCAAAGACGTACGCTGTAAAGTAGCTGGTCAGCTGGGCCAGGTGGAGTATGGCCGCCATGTTGGATTATTATGATTATTATTAGGATATTATTAATTATTGGGCGACTCCTTCGTCGTCGTCGTGCGTACGCGCCCAAGTGCAATAGATGTTGACCCCCATCTTGTTAGGTGGATTGCTTCTTTCTAACAAATAGGAGTCAGCGGGTTAGGATTGGGAATTCCTTATCTCCCCCTGTTGGGCTCAATGGTGGGACACCTCAGGGTACCAAACTCGTCCCCCTGCTCTTCTGCATTCTCGTAAATGGGATGGCAGCTAAGTGTAAGAGCAGAGTCAAGTATGTAGACGATGCTACTGCCATGGAAATCGTCCCTAGGTGCTCGCCATCTTACCTACCATTTACAGTATCTGATATCTATACATATGCTTCATTAAGAGGCATGAAACTTAATTCTAAGAAATGCAAAGAAATGATCATTAACTTTATGCAGTATAGCCCATTCCCCCCTAGCCCCCTTACCGTTGCGAGTTCTGTCATTGAAAGGTTGTAACCTATAAGCTGTTAGGTGTCTATATCTCTGAAGATCTTTCATGGAACGTACACATAGAGTATATAGTCAAAAAGGCCAGTAAGCGTTTGTACGCACTGCGCGCGCTTAAGAAGAGTGGCCTCACTATCAAGCAGCTAGTGCAAGTGTACTGTAGCATTGTACGATCTGTACTAGAATATGCCTGCCCTGTATGGGCAGCTCTGCCAAAGTACTTAGATGACGCTATAGAATCTGTACAAAAAAGGGCCCTACGCATCATTCTGCCGAATTGTCACTATGACGAAGCCCTAATTCAATCTGACATCACTGCCCTTTCCCAGAGAAGGGAAGAAGCTTGCATAAATTTTATCAAGCGTGATTGCCTGTCGTCTCCTGTCCTTAAGCCATTAATTCCTCGCGTGTCAATTGACAGGCCGTACTGCCTCCGATCAGGCGAAACGTGTTCCGGTGCGCTTTGTCCCAGACAAAGCGGTTCGCAGATTTCTGCACCATTAAGTATCAAGACCAGTTGTAATCCTTTTCTCTGTTATGTTTTCTCTGTTATTTGTGCTTTAATCATATTTATATCATTATTTATCTGACTGTCTTTATACCGTAGTGTCTTGTACTATTGTCACTGACCATCCTTGTAATTCAGCCTTTTAGGCTGCGAGAGGGATATCAATAAACTATTGTTATTATTATTATTATTATTATTATTATTATTATTAATACCGCTAACCATTTTTACCATGAGAAAAGCAGTTAACGGGTTTCTATAGGATGGTGATCCTCTTGGCGGCCTTCGGCCGCCGAAGCTCCGCTAATGTACCACAAGTCTGTATGGTTTATAGGCATGATAAACCACTTGGGATTTGGAAGGACACTCGAAGAATCCGAAATCACTCGCCTTTGGCTCGTCATTTATGAATTCTCGGGGTGTTCTTCCACATCCCGCATGGTTTATCAGCCTATAAACCTTAGAAACTTAGGTATATTGCAATTGCTTAACTATACGGTATAATCATTATGGTATTCTGTGTACCTTTGGCTACATTTTGGTTGATGTTTGCACTTCAGAGACGCTATACTCATGTACTGTTGTCAACTAGTTTTAAACGTTTGATCTTTCGCTAGCCTGGAGTCCGGTGGTTGGTCGGGGGAAGGATGTCACGTTAAGAAATTCTCTAGCTCAGAAACAGTGTGCGTCTGCAATCACTTGACACATTTTGCGTTCTCATGGACTTCACTGATGACGGCAACAGCACGCCGATGGTAAGTTTAGTTTGTGTTTCTTACCAGTCGCCCTCGAACCAGATCAAAAATTAATTTTCCTATGTACCAAGCTTTCGTGTTTAAACTATGAAAAGCATTTATTTGTACTTTGAAAAACAAAATAAATATGTATAGATGGTCATTGCAACTACTTTGTGTTTCAAGATGATGTAGTTTTTTTATCAAGAACGACACCGAAATTCTGGGCCGGAAAACCAGCCTTAATAGCTAAGGCTATAAATTCTGCCCTTCTTCTGAAGCCTAAATGAACTAAATAAAGCTTCTGCTTTATTTGGAGAGAAGGAAAAAAAATATAGGGGCTTTTATTAAACCAGACTTATAAATAAAAACAATGTAAATATTCAACCTTAGCTGAATCTGAAAATAAGTTCCTCATGATGTGTGTACTGAATTCCAGTGGCAGCGAACAGTCTTTGTTAAAGTTTCATTTGGTGGCTGGTCTCAGAGCAATTCCATTATGTTTTAGGGCATAGTTTCTGGTGTAGATTAACCGGAACGTCGTTATTCCTTCTTACTTCCGTATTTGTTTTGTTCTTTTTATCCTTAAACAGCCTCGAGCTGAGATCGATATATTAAATATCCTTACATACGTGGGTCTGGCGCTGTCTGTAGTGGGAGAAGTTATCACAGTCACCTGCTACGTGATGCTAACGTAAGTCATGAAGAACATAGGGGATAATATCCTCGAGGTTTCTTCGGAGGTAATATTTATGGGTGGCATGGGCGTTCTGCGCTCTATGAATTTTCTAACAGCGCGAGAGGGTCAGGGCAGGAGAGCATGCCCCTAATAAACTCACTACGCTATTATCATGGGAGATCCAAATTCAGTTTTTCTTATTAGGCATCACGAAATATTTCGTCGTTAATGTGAATTGCCATCAGCTCGACGTGGTCCCACGTGAGCATTAGTAAGACCTCTTCCAATACTGTTTCCTATGTTTCCAATTATAATGCTAGATATCCACTAATCAGAACTTATATAGGCCACCCTCTACATGTAATTATGGCCTTGCAAGATTCAGAGTAGTGGTATTGCAAATCTAGGAGGCAATACCCATTGAAGTTAAGTGTCTGCCCCTTAATACTTTCAAAAAAGAATACAAACTTCTGCTACTAGACAGTCAGTGAATAAATTTCAATTATTATCTATCTCTATTCATTAATTAATCTATCTTGCCTATTTATCTGCCTTAAATAGTGATTACCTATGTATATTCTGTAAATAACCGCCCCTCACTAGCAACTGCACTGTGGTAGTGACCAACTCGATCGCTCTGCTCCTTTGGCCAAATTAATGCCTAATGTACGTGTAAGCTAACTTTGTTTCTCTTTTTACTTTTTTTTTTCCTTCTATTCTTGTACACTAATATTATGCTTGAATAAGTGTGAATAAACTGAAACTTGAAACAATGTATACTCATTTTTATACCAAAAAGGCTGAAAAAGACAATTGGCTGGTTTTCACGTAATATCATCAAAATTCAAAAACACAAACGAAGGGCACCACAAGGCTCCTGTGGCGATGTACACCGTGAAACAAATCTCCATGGGAAATTTCAGCCGATTGGGTGCTTTTTTTTTTACAAGGGCAAGACTTTGAAATTTGATTTAATTCGTAGCGCCCCAAAGTACATAGTTTCCCCACAACTTTGTTCTGAAGGGTAATGTCGAATCAGAAATCATTCTTAGTTTTTTTTCTTTTCCTTTTACTTAACCTTTAAATCTTTTGCGTTTGATCTTATTCATACGTGCAAAAATAGTTTATCATGAAAGTTACGAATACCCTTGTTTATACAAGGAAGACATTTTTCCCTTTCTTCTTCTGATAAAACCGAGTAAATTGTATAATGTCTGAGAATTTTTACGAAATGTCTCAGGGGCGCTCATATTTGAAGCAAGCTACGTTTTTTTTTTAACGAAAAACCAACAACCTTTCATCTAAAGATCGAGCTGAACTCCAAATTGCGCAAATAATAAACAAATCCGCGGCAGTAAGGTAGGTCTGCCATACCCAAAAGGTGCTAATGACTAGAATTATTGTCAACTACTGTCTCCATGTTTTCTTTGAACGATAAGTGAGAACGTGATTTTGGAAAACACTTTATTTGGAGAAGAACTAGCTGTCGACGTGATTTATATTCATGCATGGCATTTTTTATCTCCCATCAGAGACAAGTACTCACCCTTATCTCAGATACGTGTCAGTTTTTACTTCCCTGTTAGCAGGACAAATCACATTTCTTGCAGGAATTGATGCAACCGAACACAAGGTGACGAAATTTCTCAATTTTTATTTACTTATCTCCGTTGTTGTTTTACTTAAAATGGTTCCTCCGGTAAGATTTATGTTATCCATTTGTACCCGTGTTCAACAGCAGAACTTTATTAAGGTGTCTGTCAACCCCTCTTCAGGGTGGACAGTTAGATCCAGAGTTGACTAACGCGTGAACACTGGACGAGAGAAAAAAGAGGAGAGGGTGGATTGAATCAAATGTAGGTAAGACGGAATGTCGCAGAGGTTCAGCGTGGGTGAGACCAAGATGGTTCAGCTCCCCCTCTCTGCCCCGTTATGTACAGTAAAAGCGCTATTAAGTCCCCCTCTCTAATAAGCCTCCCGTTTGGAATTGGTTTTTGTAATTAGCCCCTCCTCTCTAATAAGCCCCCCTCCCCCCTTTTGGGACACGAGATTTTTGTAATTATTCTCTCCTATTCCCTCTTACCAAATACCCCCCCCCCCCTCTCTATTAAGCTCCCCTCTCCAATAAGACACCCGGGGGGAGGGGGGGGGGGCGTAATAGAGCTTTTACGCTATCCAGTTAAAAAAAAATGGAGCGAAGTCAGAAATGTCAGGATTGTCAGATTGACGGTTGTCAGGAAGGCGCCGCCTGGGTAAAACGTTGTTGGTTCGGTATTCTAATCCTCCTTGTTCTCTTCAACTTTACGTGACCTTAGAATCTTAAGATAGAGATGCATGGCGTGGACAGGAGTCGGGTTTCGCCACTGGGCCTTTAATTTGACTTGTGTTTTTGAATAATTACATACGTTGTACGCATTTTCTTTCAACACATTGTAACACATTGTTTCATGAAATTTGAATCACTAATAACAATCTGTTTCCTTCAGGGCACCTGTGTAGCAGTGGCAGCTCTAATGCAGTACTTCTTCATGACAGCTTTGTGTTGGATGCTTGTTGAGGGAATTTACCTTTACTTTTTTGTTGTTAAAGTTTTCAACGTCGCCGACAAAATGTCTGTGTATCATGGCATGTCGTGGGGTAAGGTTTAATTTGAGAGAATTCAGATAGATACTGATAAAATATTTTAACCAATATTTTAAAAGATATAAATTGATGTTGGGCGCTACGAATCGTTTTAAATATTAGGCATAACTGATGTAAACTGAGTGTGCTTGGATAAATGACTTTCACAGGCAGGTTTTTGCATTTGCGGGCCGCCACGAAAGCTCAAAATCTCACAGGATTGACTAACAAAACATAACTTA